>PYSP01000015.1:0-256742 GCA_003049395.1 Pseudohalonectria lignicola
CGGCCCCTCTCACCTTCGCATTGGGTCCTTGGCGGCGCCTTCTGGGTGGGTGCTCCCGTTCTCTTATTTGTTCCAAGAGGCCCGCACTGGGGCCTGGACTTGTAGCAACTGTATTGTACATAGTGGTGAAGCTGGGATGGCCCTTCGAAGGGGGTCTGATGAATTGAATCCACCACTGTCCCAGGCTTTCAGGAAGTCCAGGTCTCCAGGTCTCCAGGACTCAGCCCCTTGGGGATTGGGGAAGAGTTGCGGAGAGAATCACGTCAAACATGAGAGCGAGGCTTTCGCTTGGGCAACTGGCAAGGTGCTACGAGTCGACGGACGGCAGCACGGTCGTTGGTCTTGCCTCGCTTTGACTGACCCAAACTCTACCTGACTGCCACCATTGACTAGTACGGACCGTGAGCAAATACCTAGTACGGAGTAGGTATTGTTCGTTTTAACAGGTGACATCCCACTTCCTGGGTCCCTTCTTCGATTTCGTTTCCTTACCGAAGAAGTCGTACTGCCCACTCAGCAGTGAGCTAAATACTGACCAGACTTTAGCCCAAGCAGTTAGCGTGTCGGCTGCGGTCTTGGTTCGTTCGCCCTGCAGGCTGCAGACAGTCCATCCATCCTGCAACCTGCAATGCACCGCAAATGAAGTGCGTCTGCACTCCTGCAGAAGAAACAGTTTCTTCTAGAGCAGGTCTTGAGCAAGGTCGTGGGATGCCCCTGTTGGAGGCGATGAAAACATCCTCGTCCAATTCAGACCGCATCAATATTGTCTTGACTGGAGCACACCAAAAAGGAAAAATTGGACAAAGGATGTGACTTCCGCCCCCTGGGATGTTGTTGGGAGGGCAAGGGCTTGTCCAAGGTTCCCTTTTTTCTCTCCCTCCTTCAAGGGTGAGACGACCCTAGCAAATCACCGTACTAGGTAGTACTGCGATACTAGAGTATGCAGTACATGTAGTGTGGGATCACTTTGAGAGCAAGGATTGCCAAACCTTCGCAAGGTCCGTCCAAGACGAGGAGCCCTGGGAACCTTGAGAATCTTAATCCACCAATCTAGTCTGGGAACTCTAGATTCTGTTCCTACTAGCTACCAGCGATTAGCCACTGGCCACTGTTGCTAACAACAGCTAGCTTGGCTAGGACATTCAATAGAAGGACCCAGACTGAAGGAATAGGAGAGCAAAGCACGAAATACATATAACGCAATCCGTCCGCCGTCCTCCACCCAACCCCGACCCCCGACAGACCGGAGAATCTTCATTCGAAGAGATCGTCGTTTTCAGGGACTTCTTTGGGAGGGGATCAGCGCTGTCAAGGCCTCCATCAGGAAATGCTCAGTCCTTTCCCGGCTTACCCAGACTTTAGAACCACCGAACTACAGCGTCTTTTCCCCCTGCTCCCAGGCCCTGGCGTTTTCGTGTTGATATCCTTCAACATTTTGAACCAAATCAACGTGCCAACCCGGTACAGTACGCCCTTACTCGCCATCCAGTGTCTAGGCGATCTGCGTCATCCTGCTTGAGTGCTGGTCCGGAGCAGGTTCCGATCGGATTGCTTGCGTTTTTATTTATTATTTTTAACATTGCGACGCTGGGGCAATCGATCGAAAGTCGATCTCTTGAGCTGGTCCAAGTCCAGTCCACGTTCGGGGTCCCGGCTTTTTTTTTTGTTGACGGTTCTCGGCCCCAACGGTCAGCAGTCAGCCAGCAACGGTATACGGAAGAACGGCAGCTCAGCGCCGTCCAAATCCGCCATGAGCAACAACAGCACCGGTTTCGGCACCGGTCCCCCCCCAGGGCCAGTCGAAAACCTGGGGCCTCAAGCGGAGGCCATTACCTGGGTGCTTGTCGCCATAACTGGTCTCTTCTTGGGGTTGCGTTTGTATTGCAAATGGATCAAGTCTAAGAATTTCTGGTGGGATGACTATCTGTTGATGATTTCATGGGTGAGTAATTGTGACTTTTTCTTACAGTGTGAGCTATCCTGGGTTACCAATGAGAAGGGGGGGTCGCGGTGAGGAAGAGGGAGGGAATGGAGAGAGAGGAGACAGAGAGAGAGAGAGTGAAATAAACAAAGAGCCAGAGAAGACTGACACGAAGCCAAATACACATAGATCTTCCTTCTAATCGACGGCGTCATCCTACACTACAACGTCAAGATCGGCTTCGGCAAGCACGTTTGGTACCTCGCCATGACGGTTCCACAGAACTTGACACCCATCAGCTTCAATAGTTACCTGGCCGGGACCTTCTCGATCCTGGCTGCGGTCTGGTCCAAGACCTCCTTCGCCATCACGCTGCTGCGCATCGCCGAGGCCAAGTGGTTTAAGATCGTGATCTGGGTCATCATAGTGACCATGAACATCGCCATGACGCTCAACGCCATCTTCGCCTTCGCGCAGTGCAACCCGGTTGAGAAGGTTTGGAATATAGACCTCCCTGGCTCGTGCTGGCACCCGAATGTCTACGCCCAATTCGGGGTCTGGACGGGAGTCTACTCGGGCCTGATGGACATCGCCCTGGCCTTGCTCCCGTGGCAGATCATCTGGGGCCTGCAGATGAAGAAGACGGAGAAGTTCGGCGTGGCCATCGCCATGAGCATGGGACTGGTCGCTGGGGCCACCGCATTCGTCAAGTCGAGCCAGATTCCGGCGCTGGCCAAGGGCGACTTCACCTTCGACGGCTACGGCCTGATCGTCTGGGGCAGCTGCGAGGTGGCCATGACCATCATCGCCGCCTGCATCCCCGTGCTGCGGGTGCTGGTGAGGGACGTCAAGAACTCGACCCGCATGCGCAACTACGGATCTGCGGCGTCGGGAAACGGTACGCTGAGCAAGAGCGGCGGTGACACGACAACCTCGCGCTCCAACGCTGTGGTGGTGACCTCGGGCGGCAACACCCGGAGCAAGACGGGCGTCACTAAGGGCGTCGCTAAGGGCGTGGGCCGTCGTGGCAGCACCAGCTTCTCCCGTCCCTTTGGAGGAGGCGGCGCCACCACGACCAGGGAGGTGCACGGCGACGACTGGAGTGAACGCAGCATCTTCCACGACGACAACATGAACAACAAGATCCTCCACACCCAGGAGATCAAGGTCGAGTACCACAACGCCGACTCGTCCAAGATGGGCCACACCGTCGGCATCCACAAGAACGACAGCACCAGCAGCAGCGCGACCAACAGCCGCGACCGCAGCAGGGACCGCGGAGCTAAGGACGAGTACGAGATGGGCCGGATGGTATGATGATTCTTCCCCGCGCTATCATAAAACATACTGGGTATAGAAAAAGGAGGGCCCAGAAGCCCTATCTCACTCAATATGAGGACGGAGTACGGAGTGCAAGAAGTCTGCCTCCCCATGAGCCAAGAGGATATTTGGACTGGGGGAGCCTAGGGTCCTGCCTACACTGCTCTTGCTCTTGGGGATGGCTTTCCTTGGATCGCTTGTGCGCATTTTATTTTACCTTTTCTGAATTTGTATTGATATCCCTGAAGCCTAGTGAATGTAGCAACACTAGGTAGCGTTTATTTAAGACTTGACTCGGTTTTCTGGCACATATCTCCCCGTAGACGAGCCTACCCTCTCTGGTGTCTCTCACCCTTTGCCTCACCCACATCCCTAAACATATAACCCCCTTTCCCCTCAAAACCCACTTCCCGACGACTGACCGTTGGAATTACACTACGGATTCTCGGCAGACACGTTATCTGCCAAGTCAAAGAGCTAATATTCCGTAAACATATCCCTTGCCTAATAAAACCCCACGCCCCACGCCCCACCCCCAGCCAGCCCACGACGGGAACCTATTTCGCTGGTTCTCCCTTCTACTAGTATTTCCCCTAGCCACTCCCGTAGCCTCTACCCTGGCCTTCATACCCTTCCCTGTACCTAAGAAGGCTAGCAGCCCAGCAGCCCAGCATCCCAGTAGAGTAGTACCGCCAACAAACCAGCCTATCACAGCGCCACCTAACCGAGCCGAACGCTACACTCACCGTCTAGCCGTCCAGTGTCTACCTTGCACGGTACACTAGCTAGGTATGGACACGCACATTGTCAACCCCTACCAAACGGTCACTCACTCTGATTACAGGCCTCCACCTTCCACCCTCCACTTGCTCTCCCCCCTCAGCCACCCTTCCAAGTCCAGTAGGCCCGGATCCTCCCTCCTCAGCGCCTTCACATCGACACCATACCCCTCCCTCTCGAAGAAGGCGAACATCAGGCGGACCTCCCCGATGGCCCACAACATGCCCCTTCCGACGATCCCCCACGCCTCGGGCACGCTTCTGCCCACGGCCTTCTTGAAGGCGGCCTTGACCTCCGCCAGCGTGAGCTCGTCGCCGGCCAGCCCGATGGCCTTGTCGCGGTACGACTCGCCGGCCGGGTCCCTCAGCGCCCTGGCGGCGAAGATGCCAATGTCCCTGACGCTGACCAACTGCAGCCTCGTCTCGTGCCCCAGCGCCTGGCCCCACATGGAGATGAAGAGCGAGCAGAAGGTGCCGGGGTTTATGTTCTCCATGAAGGCTACGGGCCGGAGGATGGTGTAGGTCAGCGTGCCCTCGCCGCGCCGCGCCAGCCTGCGGAGGTGCAGCTCGATGGCGTGCTTCTCGTAGAAGTGCTTGACCTCGGTCGGGTTTTCCCAGCTCCTGGGCTCGCCGCCCCGGTCGACCGACGAGAAGACGATGTGCCTGACGCCGTGCTCGACGGCCGCGTCGATGAAGGGCACCGCCATCTCGTCCTCTCCGGGCCCGCGCCCTTGGTTCGGCAGCGTGACTAGGAAGACGCGCTCGATCGACCCCTTGGCGCGGTCCTTGAAGATGGACGCGGGTTCGGTGATGTCCCCCCGCACGACCGAGACTGTGCCCGGGTTGTTCTTGGCCAGGGCCACCGCCTTAGCCGAGGACGGGTTCCGCGTGAGAGCCAGGATGTGAAGAGGGGGTGACGGCTGAGAGCTAGAGTCCGAGCCGCGCAGGAGGGCCGAGACGACGGCGCCTCCTTGCTGGCCAGTGGCTCCCACGATCAATGCCGTAGTAGCGGCATTGGTGGTGGTGGTGGCGGCCATGATTGGTTAACTGGGGTTGTGGTGTTCGGTCCGTGGTCCGTGGTTCTTGGTCCGTGTGTCAGTCAAGCGGTTCCTTCGTTCACTTTTGCACTTCGTTCGGCCTTCTCTCTGCAGTTTGCTGTCTGCCGTAAATGTATGGATGTCGGATATGCTTGTTGCAACGAAATGAAACCAACAATCTTCGTTATAAAGCCGAGCATATAAAGTACAGATACGTCTTTGCGCGTCTCCCTAGCTGACATTCGCTTAGAAATGGGCTCGCGAATGTTGGTGTGTGAGCTCGGCCAAAGATGCCACTCGGCGGTGATTGAGGGTGGGGAATGCCGATGTCGACCGATTAACCGATACCGATTGCAGGCACCCAAGCTCGATCATCCAAACGGTGGTATCCGTCATGGAAGGGAGCGAGGAAACACGGGCAAATCAAGCAATCTCATCCGCCTGGTCCGTCAGGCGGCAATACCCAGTGACACACAGACATACAGAGGACTTGGAATAGCTAGTAATAGGTATTAATAGATACCTAACCAACAGCATCGAAAGTGAAGAGGACGGGAATCGCCGGGACCGACGGTACCGATTGCAGCCTCTTACCAATTGACCGATGCTTGATTGATGATACGTACCTGATATTCGTCCCAATAAGCACCAACAATGCTCCCCTAAATGTCCTGTGCAGTGGTTTTTGGTGAGTCAATTGAAGTTGCAACCTGTGCTGTGCGTCTGCACGAAAGCCGTTGGTGCTAGTGAAGCACGTCTGTGCCGCGGGGGGGGGGCAGCATTTTTTGGTTCCTTTCCCCCAAGAATCCGTGTGGTCACGCTACACATCGTAGCACAGTGTTCTTCTCCATGCCTGGCCATGCCTGTTCGTGACTGTCCGTGCCTGTCCGTGCCTGTCCGTGCCGACATATCCCGTGAGGACCGAGGACTGAAGACTTAGTCTGTACATTTGGAAGGTCGCGTCTTACGTCTAGGTATCCAGTACAATCCGGCAGTCAAGCCCACCCTTCTTCTGACTGTTGGATGAGCCCCCTCCTCAGAGCGTCGGCCCATGCCAGTTCTCTCTACGTAGGCGCCCGAACCAAGCCTGCTTGTGAGGCATCGATAATTCCGTCTCCTTGTCGAACCCACCCGCCTGGAGGTGTTGGATGAACCTGCAATAATGATGGATGATGGCCTATAGTCAGCATCTACGACTAGAAGGGAGGGAGGAAGGAAAATACTGACCTCTTATTGTCAACCCTCGGCTCCATACAGACACTCATGGTCCTATAGTCGGTGGTGAAGATCCAATGAACAACACTCGACAGCCAAAGCTGCACCTGGCCCCTGGCCCACTCCTCACCAATGAGCACATGCACGCCCCTGTCCCAATCATCAGCCACGGAACCCCCAGCGCCACCCAGGTACCTGCCGACGACGTCCTCCTTCACCCAGTAGATCTCCAGGTAGGCAAAGGGGACGCCGTCCCAGAGGGCGATGACGGGGAACGAGTGCCGAGACGCCATGACCCTGGACAGGAAGTCGGGCACGTAGGAACCCCAGAAGCTGTGCACGCGTGGCTTGTTAAGCCACATCTGCAGCAGCGACGTGTCCGACAGCGTGCTCAAGTGGGAGTGTTCCAAGGCCGCCACCACCCTCCGTCGCGGGCCGGGACTGCTGCCAGCATGGACGGCGTCTTCACCAGAACCCGAACCCGAGCCAGAGCCGGAACCGCCCGAGCCGCCGGAACCAGAACCAGCGGAGTTACCACTGAAGCCTCGAGTGTGGGCAGCCGTGTGGGCCGACCCCACCGGTCCTAGGTAGGGCACCGGCTTCGGCGACAGCGAGGCGACGCGGAACGAGAGGTACGCCCCCGCTGACGGCACGAACCGGCAGTAGAACACCTCGCCCATCCGGGGCGGCTTGGGCCTGACCGGGTGCCGCACGTGGCCCGTCATGGTGTACTGCGGTGGGCCGGGCGGGTAGTACGTCGGGAGGTGCGACGAGCTGAAGAAGGGCCCGATGGGGAAGGACGGTGCAGACATGAGCGCCGCCACTGAAGGGGTGTCGTGCTCGGCGCCGACGCCGACAGCACCACCGCCGCCGCCGCCGCCAACACCACCACCGCCACCACCAACGCCAGCGCCAGCTCCAGCCAGCTGCTTACTCGGCGACCCGGGACGGCTCCCCACGGGCGAGCCGGGGTACGACGACGAGCCGCCGCGCGGGTTAGGCTGCAGGGTGAAGAGGAACAGGCGGGCCGGGATCTGCCAGAAGGCCTGGCGGGACACGAACATGTGCTGCCAGCCGGCATCGGCCCCCGCCGCGTCGTCCAGTGTGGTGCCCACGGCCGAGTCCAGGGTGGCGATCAGGCCCATGCGCTCCAGCTTGGGGATCAGGTTGCGCCCCCGCAGCACGCCGTCCTTCTTCACGCTGATACGCCACCCGCCCCGGGGTCGCCCTTCTTCGGGCGTGCCGGACGAGGCCGCCGTCGGGGGCAGTATCGTCGGCGGCTGCGGCTGGTGGAAGTACCAGTACAGCGTGATCCAGAGCATCATGGCAATCTGCCTCGTCGGGCTGGCCGCCGGCTTGAAGTCGCTGCTGCTCGGGTTGCTAATGGAGCTAATGAAGAGGCAGTCGTTGTGCAGCGTCGGCCGCGTGTATGCCTTGATGCGTGTGTAGATCGACCGCGAGCTGCCATTGCCGCCTCCGTTCCTGTTCCTGTTCCCGTTGCCATCGCCGTCGCCGCCGCCGTCGCCCCTGCCGTCCCCGTCATCGTCCTTCCGTTTCTCACCCGCGACGGGGAAGTACGGTCTTCGTGGCTCCGACTCCAGCTCCGAGGTTTCTTCCGTATGCAGGACTACCGTCCACCCGATAGGGAACGCGTTGTGATGCGTGCTGAGCTCGTGCGACTTGAAGAAGAGGCCCGCGAAGACAGGCGTCACCGTGAAGTTCTGCCCGTCCGGGAGGTGGATGATCGAGGGGCCACCCATCATGGCCGTTGGGCGCTCGGCGCTTGGGCTTGGGGGGGTGGGCGACGATGATGTCACCCCTGTCTATCCTATCACCCGGGCCATACCATCAATGCTGTTAGCATCGTGGAGCACTCAATCCAGCACGACAAGGATCGAAATCATAATGATTTGATCTTTTGCAAGCTTCACTTACCAGACACCCAGAAAAGCGTATCCGTACGTGGGCGGACCTGGACAGGATAGCGGCAATCAAACGCGTCGAGATATGTGTGGGATTTGGAAGCTTGGAGCTCTGGATGGCACGAACTGAATTCTGGGGAATCCCTGGCCACTGGCGATCAATCGCGGGGTCAATCCGTTGGGGGAGGTACTTCGTATCGGTATGTACCTAGGTAGGTATTCTTTGGCGAGGGGCCACGACAGAATTGGGTGCTTGTCTGCTGTTAGCTGGAGAGCAGCACAGTTTTACATCAAGGCAAACAAAACATGACAACAGAAACAGAATATGATCGTAGCTTTCTCTGGACAACCGGCCTCCGTTGGGCATGACAGGTCCATCCCGGATGGTGGCAGCTTTTTATCAGTTGATGTTTTATTTTGGTAGATTGCGACAGATGTTCTGCCCTTCACGCCTCTCAGCCTTTCTTTTTCTGTGCTAGGTTGGTAATGGTTTGGGTCTTGGGGAAATCTCGAACCTGGAATCTCCCCACTGCTGGTCGGGAGCTCCCATTTGGACTCTGGAGGGGGCACAATTGCACATGATCAATTTCTCAGATGGAATTACCTACTACTACCTTCTTACCCAACTGTTTCGGAACGTAAGTTTACCTAACGCAGTAGAGCTTCGAGGGCAAGGCCTCACCTGAATTCACTGGCTAGAGGGAGATAACGGTCACCAATTTGCATGAAGAAACGAAACCCAGCTGATGGGCTGGAACCGCATAGAATCGGGAGAGGACGGACCACCGCTACCTAGCTTGGGTAGGTTTGTACAGATGTTCTCCGTAGTAGGCTCTGTGCGCCTGCAATACACTACAACGAGCATTTCAGATGCCATCATTGTCGTCTGCCTAGAGCTATCGCCTACAATCAGCAGTTATCGGGCATGCCGAGATGGAGCGATAATAAATGTCGACTCCGAGGATGGCCTGATAACGAGCCTGATCGAAAACTGCGAACCACGTGCTGTGCTGTCCTTTTCCGGACTTTCAAGTCGGGCTTGTTGATTCTTGAACCCCGAAAAAACCCCAGCCAAGCAAATTATATTTTTTCCCCTGCAACCCGGGAATTACATATAGACAGATTAGCATCAATGAAGGCTAACTCGGGGATTGGAATCATTAGGTACCCCCCTGAGTTTAACACTAACTGGGTGATTTGCAGATCCAGCTAGACGGCTTTTCGGTATGGGACGGCGACACCGATGCAAACTTGCAGTGATAGGCATTCTGGAAAGATGAACATTAAAGTTGCCGACTTCAAACCTTTTTCTCTCCTCGACCGACCTATCCTTCCTGACAGGTTTGACGGCGGTGGCTCGGTACGGGCTCATACTGCAATCGGCTGTTTCCGGGGTCTCTGGTTGAAAATTTCACCCTCTGGCTTATTAAGCGGAGATCTGGCAAGGATCCCAGCCCCTACAGCTTGTAGTGATCGCACAATCTCGTCATGCTCCATCGAGATTTTGATCTGATCGAGATTCGAGTGTCTGGCGGGCAGGATACAATACGTATGATCCCTTTTGGTAGCTTCTGGTGGAGCCTAACGAGGGTTTGGACGAGGTCTTGCCCTCGAGGACCCATCTGCAATGTATTTCGAATGGCATTTTGGAACCTGAGGAAGCCTAAGGAAAGAGTCGGTTATTATTTTTGCTGTCTCCATTCTTAGTCTCCCATGAGACGCTCGGATCATGCTGCTTTGACTTCTGACTTTTGGTGACGAAATACAGAACAAAAATGGGCGTAATAAACGGTTTATTAGTGCTTAGGTCTAGACTAGAGACAGACTGTGGGGCGGGGAGCCGACATGAAAAACTGCCTATGTAGGTACAAACCACCCCTGAGGTCTGGATATCTCTTCTTTTCGCCAGATGATGATAGACCGCAGCAGCTTCTCCAAGGAAGCCCGCTGCCCCCTTATGACCACTCGCTCATACGCAAGGACCACGGCTACCACAACCAGAACCATGATCGCCGTGCCGACAAGACCAGCAAAGCCACCAACTGACCACTCGTCGCTCTAGGCATGGGGCAAGAAACACGAGATCAACCCCAGGCCGACCCGTCGCCGATCAACGGGCGACATGTTTATCTACGCCCTAGAAAGACTCTCAATGACTGACAGCCTGCTAGTCTACTTAAACACCCAAGGGTATCGCACCGTCTCCTCCATCTTCTGCCTCGCCTACCTGCTAGCCTGTCCGTTTCTCCTGTCGGGTCTCCTGCTCCTTTTGCTTCTCCGTCTGGCTGCTCGCCTTGTCGTTCGCATCCTTCTTCTTGTCCGAAGCACCATCACCCCGATCGACCTTCTTGCCGTCATCGCCGTCATCCTCGTCTTCCTTGGACTGCTGCCTCCGCTTCCACTTGTGCCTCTCTGCCTCTAGCACGTCCTTGACATCCTCGCTACCGAGGTCGCGGGCCTCGTCCCAGTCGACGTCGTACTCCTGGGCGACAGTCTTGATCTCGGCCCGCAGCGCGTTGGCCTCCCTCACCAGCTGCTCCCACTTGTGGATGTCGAACCCCCTGGCCTCGTAGAGCGCCGTCTGGCGGCGGCTGACCGTGATGTTCATGGCTGCCTTGTAGCTGAGATCGCGGCTGATGTACAGGAACCAGAGGTAGCCGCCCATGATGGTGGCCAGCCCGGCCAGGTACGTCACGGGCTCGACCAGGTCCCAGCCGGCCTCGGTGTGGAAGGTGACATAATAGACGATCCCCCACCAGGCCGACAGCATGGCGAAGCCTCCCTTCGCGAGCCTGTGGGCGCCTTGGTGGGCCAGCAGGTCGCACTCCTGCTTGAGCTGGACCATCTGGTTGATGGAGCGCGACATGCGCCGCAGTCGCATGCGCATGTAGTGCGTCCGGTCCTTGAAGGACGGCACCCCCACGCGCATCTCCAGCCCGTACCCCTCCACCTCGATGGCGAACTCGCGGCCTCGCGCGGCGTCCCGGATGAAGTCGCCCATCTCCGTGCTGCTGCTCCACCGCACCCACCGCTTGTCCTTGTCCGACTTGCTCTCCGACGCCTCGTGCCCGAGCCCGGAGTACGCCGCCACGTGGGGGCCATCACTGCCGCAGCGCCTGTTGTCCTCCTTTTCTTCCTTGTCCCTTTCTCCCATCTTCTTCGCATCCTCCCCTCCCGTGTCCTCCGCCCGGAAGTAGACATTAGGCGTCTTTTCCTTCCCGTCCTCGACCACGGGGGGGAGCTCGGCTTGGATCAAGCGCTCGACATACGAAAGGGGTTGCTGCGGGTGGATCAGGAGGGCAAGTGGCTGGATCTCGTCGTTTTTCGAGATGGACCGACCATAATCCCGGCCGCTCCCATCATCGCTGTCGCTCTTGGGTTTCGCGTCGTTGTCATGGTCCTTCTCGACGGAGACGGGGAGTGGGAGAATGAGCTTCAGGAGGCGCGTTGGCGTGGTCAGGAGCTTTCCTAGAACGAGAGAGAGGAACAGAGAGAGGAGAGTGCGCGAGCGATGGCAACAGAACCGGGGGTCAGCTGTGTTAAAGGAGGCAAAGAGGGCTACTGTTGTTGTTTGCTGCCCGTGCTGCCACGGTTGTCTGGTACCTTTTGAGAGGGGTTCGCTGTCCTTTTCAGCATCTTTGTCCGGATTCACCGGCGGTTCGTCGGCGCCTTCGCGATGCCACGGTCGCTGGATCTGGTGTTGTCGGATCCTGACTTCTTGCTCCTGCTCGTCGAGCCCCCTCTGGTTGAGCTTCTTGGCGTCGGACGCGAATTCATCGTCAGTCTTCGTCCGCCCGAGGGAGTTTCTGCTTGTGGCAGAAAGCCAACGTTGGTGCCTCGATCGGTATTGTAGTGGCACCCGGGCGATTGGCCTGATAATAAGCACCTTTGATGGTCGTGCGCAGGCGGCGCATTGCCATAGAGGTGACGCGGTCGTTGGCATTCGAGCCAGCTGACACGGAAGCCGACCGAATACATAGCTCATTGCGCCTTCTAGGGGTTTCGGTGTGTCTAAACGCGTCAGGGAAATTGAGTCCTTGATTCTAGATCTAGAGAGTCGTTTCCGACTGGCATTGCGTTCGATTGTGGTCTGGATAAGTCCTTGGAATTGGGACGCTTCGCTCCATGGCTTGGCGGGGAGGTTGCCGAACATGGTGACGTCATGGTAGCACATTCAGCTCCTCCATGCTCCAGCTTGTCGATGCCTGGTCTTCGAGCTAGGTAGGGAGGTAGCCGAACACTAACAAGCCTAAGCGATCCATTCCAGACTGCATCAAGTGCTCCTCCAGGAGATTTAGCGTCGCTCTTCCAGTGGGTGCCATTTTATCTTCAGGTTGAGGGGATGGAATCTCGAATGGTGAACTACTGTCTGGTCTCCCCAACGGTTTTCAGTTCCCGGTGTCTCCACCCAAGGGCTCCATCGAAGCTTGAACATAACAAGCTCCTGGATCGAGGACAACGGGCAGAACTGTTCCAAATCTCCAGACGTACCATCATCTGACTATCACCACCAGAAACATAAATTAGAATAGGAGAAAAAAAAGAGGAAAGAAAAGAAAGCAGCCAAGGACATGCCACCGCACTCAGCTTGATCCAACAGCCAAAGAAGAAAACAACCCCAAGTCTCCACTTCACATTATTCCCTTCTGTTGAGCCCTTCACTTGTCAACATCACCCCCGCACGGCGAAGACAGACGCCTTGGCCCTTCGAGATAAACCTGTCGCTCTACTGAGCGCATTCAAAAGGTCAATAGGCAGGCCCGCCCAACACATGCCCGCCGACCCATGAATTACAGACTCCTCATTGGGGGTGAACTGGGGACGGCTGGTGCTGAGGCTGATGATGAGTTGGCATCGGCGTCTGCATCGGCGCCTGCATCTGCATCTGCCCCTGCGGTGCGTACCCAGCCATACCGTTGTCGTGTCTGACTATGGGTGCCGTGGTGGCCGGCTGCCCTCCCGTCTGGAGGAGGACCTCCTTCTCCTCCTGCACCAGGGCGCAGACGGGGCAGCATGCCGTCAGCACGCAGTCCTCGGCGGCGTCACCCTTGAGGGCATACCGGGCGCGGATTTCTTTGCGGGAGATCCATTGGTAGCTGTGCTCGACAGAGTTGATGTCAGTAAGATCAGACTGTCTTCTCTGCCACTCAGCCTCTAGGCTGATGGGGAGGATTGCCAGAGCCCAGGCCCCAGGGTCAACTTACATGCAACTGAAACCACATAGGGACAAGACGGACCATATGGCGCACTATAGGGAGCAAGGAAAACTCGGTTAGCAAGGCAGCGCGCAGTGAAAACAGTCAAGGGATAATTGCTGAACGGATGGATGGATGCGAGGCAGCAAAGGAAAAACAGAACCAAAAGGGGCATGCTGACGTCTGAGTTGACCGTATCATAGGTGTGCATGGAGGGATCCCGCATCCTCGTTCGTGTCTTGCCGAAGACGATGCAAGGGCACACACAGGCCATGAAGACTGTTGGTTGATTGGTGCGACGGACGTCAGCATTATGAGTCTGTGAATTTTGAGGTCACACAAGGGCAACATGAAGGGCGTAGGGTTGGACTACGAAGAGTGGCGTTGGGTGGACTGGTAGATTGGTGGACTGTGGACTGTGGACTGGTCGAACTGAAACATCTCTCCCCGGAATCAAACCTACATTTCTCAGCCGGGTTACAGCAGTCAAAGATTTCAGACGACCACGCCCTCAAGTGCGCCCCGTGGCCATCCTGCGGTATGGTCATGGTGTGCATCGGTGCAGCCGCTCCGTAAGGGGTGTTGGTGACCATGGCCATCGGCATCGGCTGTGGTTGTTGCTGCTGAGGGGGAGGGGATGAAGCAAACACATAGGTCGGTGCTGCTTGTGGTTGCGAATAATGCTGCGGCGGCAGGGATCCGATGGGCAACGGCGCGGGGGGCGCCCCTGAGACATCTTTGTAGGGGGGCGATGTTGACATCGAGTGCACATTGACGTAGCTCAGGGGCGGTGATGTCGGTTGAGAGCTTGGAGTGCCCGAATGGGAATGCTGCCGCCGCGAGACCAGGATGGGTTGGGTTGAGATGTCAGTCTATCACTCCGTGTCCAAAGCTGTGTTCAAGTTCAACTTCGAATACTGGCTGCAAAGCTGCTCGGCGCAGTGCCAGGGTGTGGGAAGCCTCACGTTTGAGACCGGGCCGCCTTCCATTCTGAGCCAAGGTCGGGTAGATAGAATGATAGATCCACCAAAGCAGATTCAGGCGAGAGTATGTAATTGCTGTGTGTCGGCCACGATGCCGGCCACGCTCCCGACCTTGGCTGCCAAAGGTCAAAGGTATGCCTTCGAGCGGTTTGGAAGAATTGAAGATCCGTGTCCCGGAGCAGTCAGGATTCTCTCTCTCCCGCAATAGCTAAACGGAGAACTGAGAGAAGCAATGGAATCGGATTGATTCCTGGAGCAATGGGGTTCAGTTATCTATCCTTCGTGCTGGGGCTTTGGCCCTTAGACCTTGGGAGGAGGGGGCGAATGCCAAGGTTAAGACGGATACCAGCTGAAGCGATTTCCTTTAGCTCCGAAGTGTTCCCGTCACATCTGGAGTGATCTGGACCTTCTCGTGCTGAGTTCACATGAGGTCAACCAGGGCACACTACGGCCGTAGCGTTGGCTTGGTTGGCTTGGTTGGCTTGGTGAGGTTGGAATGGTTGCTATTCCCTTGGAAGCCTCCCACACCTCTCGCTCCTTGCTGACCTCCTTGAATGCCTCCTTGCTTGGGTGCCGAGCAATCCGAACACCCATTTCCCTCGCACCTTTCTCATTCAGGAATGGTGAAGGCGCAAGGCTGCCTTCGGTGCTGTCATGTGAGTGTCATGCTGCTGGAGACTCATGCAGACTGTCAAGGCCTGGCTATCTGATTGATAATCGATCATTGAAAGTGGTATAGTCTCGAGGCAAGTCAGTGGCTGTGCTCTCGTGAATATGTGTGCCCAGGAAGGCAAGAACTATCTCCCACGTCCTCGAACACAAGTATCTCCCGCCAGAAGCTAGGCAAACCAAACCGAACTTGGTGTCAACTAAACGCCTATCTGCGAAAAGCTCTCAAGGTTTGAGACTGCAAGGAGGGGGGTGAGGACGCAACGTTATTGGCTGTAGCTTTCAGCTCTGGCCTTCAGAGCGATGCAAATATATATGCAGCCCGACAGAAATGGTAGTGACTGGGGAAGATCCCAATATGATAACGAAGCGGCTGAAATCTCCCGGCTCCCAGTCGGAGTCGCTCGCTCAGCTCAGAGACAGGGTCAGGCAAGACTCGATGGCATTTTAGGAAAGTCGGGTTTGGAAATTTCGAACTCAGAACGAGTTTGAGGTAATTATTTCATCGCCAGGTGCTCAGTCAATGATATAGCGTCAGGGTCACAGGGTGTCACACCGAGGAGTGTATGCATATATTGGCTCTCATGCTGGATTGGATAGCTGTTCTATGAGCTAATGACGCTTTTGTATGTCCCTTGCGACCCTGTTTGGAAGAGCAGTAATTAATTACGTCTCCCCGAATCCCAATTTCAATTAATGGCACGGGTCCATGACGCAGCCACATTGATACCGGTAGGTTTGCTGAGGGCTCCGGCGCTCCGGAAACAGGGTTAACTGCTTTTGCCTCACAACGACAAGAGAAAGCCTTGTTCTTTCGATCTTTTGGCAGGACGTGGGTTATGGTGCTACACGTGATCTGCCAGAAGGACATACATGTGGGTGAAAGTTACTTACAACTGGTCCTCTGCCACTGGCTAGGAGAGGAGGCATGCGATCGCGTTTGTGGTGCGGACTAGCGAACCCAACTGCACGTCCTGTAGAGTACACATTTGTGCAAATCTAACTTCCTCACTGAAATGTGACGATGCGCGATGAACTAAAATCCATCTGTACCGTGGATCGCTGGTTCGACTACGGATTAGTTCGTCTGGCCAAACGCTGGCTATGCTGAAAATGGAACCCCTGAGTCCAGCCCCTTGTAAGCCACGATCACACTGGAGCCACTGAGCCAGAGCTGAAATGTAGGCGAGCCAGTCGGAAGCAAGCGAAAAAAGAAGAAAATTGCGATATCGAGAAGGCCACCAGGTTCGTTGGCGCTAAGTCACCTGGAGATGCACATTCAGGAACAGGATAATCCGGAAACACACTGACAATCTCTTTCGAGTTCTTTTATTGGGCCCGAATAAGCGATCTGACGGGTCGCCTGTACTAGCGTGCTCGTTTGAAGTGACCGTACATCTGTAATCCCATGTGTCTTGGATATAAATATGGTACTTGGCGCTCCTTTTTCTGTTCAGAGGTTTGTTGTAATTATACTGCGTACAGGACGGCTAGGCAGACAAGCGGGAGATCTCAATTCTCAACAGGCTTCGCCCTTGCCCTTGCGCGGACGGCAAAAGAGCATCAGGTATCAACTGACCACATCAATCAAGATGATAGCCAGAGAAGCACAGATGGGCGTTATCGCCGTCCTGGCGAGCTTGCTTCCGAACGCATGGGCAAACACAATCACAGCACGGGCTCCCCAAGCAACCGACTTTGTGGGCGGCAACTGGTCGATCTGCCCCATAGAGGACAAGACGCTGTCCAGCTCATTCGACAGCTGCGCGGGCACTCAGCTCGCCGAGGCATTGGTGGCTTGCACGGCGACGGTGGCTGTTGGTGCTGGCTCCTGTGGTTGTGATTATGCCTCTCGAATGGCCAAGTGAGTTGGCCTTTTTGTATTTGTCCCTCCTCAGAGCCTCGGAAGGCAGTGATGGGTCGGCGCGACTAAACAATGTCTCTGCAGGGTCTGCCTCCCAATAGTCTGCCCTCCTGAGGTGGGGAGCTCTCTCCTCTCGCTGGCTTCCTGCAACGGCCCGGCCCCGAGTGCGACTGTTACGACCAAAGGCGGCTCTGGCTCCGGCTCCGTCAACACGGTCACGAGCTCGGGAACAGTCACGAGCACGAGCACGAGCACGAGCGGGTCGTCGGGAACAGTTACGTCCCGTCCGACCGGTACATTGACGGACACGGCCGCTTCTGGATCCGGCTCTTCCAGCGCCCGGACCACGTCGACCTCGAGCGCCCTTGCCGGCGATGTCGCTGTTCCGCTGGCAGGTGGACTTATCGCCGGCCTAGTTGGCGCGGCAGCCTTCCTTCTTTGAGACGACGGCTATTACCGTGGTCCGGTCGATCAAGAGTGATTTAGGGTGTACAAGAGATGAGGCTCACCGCAGTTGGGAGGCAAATGGGGATCAGGGTTAGACTCGGCGGTGCCATCCGAGTCCGTTAGGGTTGCGGTCATACCGTGCCCGAAAACGCTTCTCTTCAGCACGTTGGGGATCATCAGAGCAATCACCTTCACGCACCCAGAGTTCTCGGGAAGCCGAGACTGAGCATAGTTATAGCACAGACTGCCCTAAAAGAACCTATTCAACCGATAGGGCATAGATAGTTACCTGACTGAATCCAAGAAAGCCAACCGCTGCCTCGGTAGGTGGCAGTTCGACCATACCATCGTTAGGTCATCCGCTACTGCTCCCTTGGATCCCTCAGGCGTAAATACGCCGCCGCCACTAAGCCGTCGCACCATCCGGACAGCTCAACTCTACCGGCTAATCCTGCTGCAATTTTCATTGTCTAATCTTCTTCCAGTCACAGACGGTGTGACAGAAATGGGGCACATTAGGGGACTGCAAGATGATCGGGCCGTTGCACAGGCTCAAGGTCACCACTCAAGCTCCCACCAAGACCCAAGTCCCAAGCCAAGGATCAGTGAGCAGTCTGTCCTGCTATAAATAAATAAAGGACGGGCCAGTGATACTGTCTGGCTCTAAGGCTCAATATGAGAAAAGAAAGAAAAAAGAGGACGGAGGTGCGGGATAGACATGCAGAGAGGGCCGGTGGGGCCGATGAGAGGGGGACAGCATACAGCAACGCAACCTGTACTACCACATTAGCCAATATATGCGCCCAAGGCATGGCTCGAGAGCATAGGCCACTTTCAAGGTAACTAGGCCACCTATGCGTTCACAGGAGTGAGGAGTCCATGCTTCTCGCAGCACCATCACAGCTAACAGGCGACAGACCACTAAGGGCCACCACCCTGAACGGCCGAAAGCCTCCAGACCACATGGCCAGCCGCTGCTTGATACACCTCGGGCCGCCTAGATTACCATGTTAGCTATGGCAGAGGTACAATGGGGCGTACATAATATTATAAATGGAAGCAATCGAGCAGAATGCGCTGTCTCCTTGTTCTTGATCTTGATGGCGGGAGCCGAGCATCTAGACGCTCTAGACTTCGAGGTATTACGGAGTATATGTTTCACGCCAGCGACCGCACTCCGCAGTGCTCGGGGTATGAACTCGATCTTGGCGACGGCCCTAACCTGGTGATACCTGACCAGTGAGCGCTCGGTGACCAATGACCACATCCCCGTAGTCCCTTCATGAGCTCACCTTTCCCACCATCCTGCCGAAGTGGTAAGGCGGGCAGGGGTTGGTCTTGGGCCAAGCTGCCGCTCTTGTGCCGACCTGTGTCATCTTGTGCTCTGGTGGTGTCTCCAAATGCTGTGCTTTTTGTAATCTTGTATGTACGTGGTACTCCTCGATTAACCGAGCTGACGGGTGCCCGCACGGAGGGTAAGACAGCAGGCCAGGCTAGGCTACGCATCCGGTGGGGGAACGATGGACACAGTATGCCTATGGTCTGAAGCCTGCCCGCCTCGACAGTGCTTAATAATCGTGCCCTGGCGGCCTAGAGCGGTAGAGCCTACTAGAGGGGTGCAAACGGCGGTAGACGGTGTGACGGACAAGTCGCAACGGAGTGACGTGACGTCCGTCACCTACTCAGCAATGAGGAGGTACTACAGGCAACGCAGTTACCTGACCTGCCACAGGGAACATGGTACTACATGTCGTTACCTGGGATAGAGGCAGTTAACTATCAACAGACAACCCAATGTCCGAGATCGCCCTCCCGAGTTCCGACTTTGAGGAGGGTTTTGGTGCAACAACCAGGCACGACAACAGGACAGCTGCAGACCACAACTTGCTCCGAGCCTCCACGTCGGCCCTTTGTTTCCCGCCGTTGTTTAGTACTAGATTGCGCATAACTATGTTCCACAACCGCGTCAGAGGCCCGACCTCATCTTCCACAGACGCTCCCTCTACCCCTCAGGGAAATCCGAGGAAGTGGTGACTGGTGACTGGTGACCCAAATCAACGGTTTACGTCCGTGAGCTGCCCTGGCATGCCGAATATCCCCCACACTGGCTGGCCCTTTGCGGGCGTACCTACTACTGTTACCTATGCATGGACTATGGAGTCTGCACAGCCTCCCCGCCGGCCTGCCGCTTGCCGCGGTGCATGTTTTTCCCTCCAATAGCTTCCGCTCCCCAACGGTCCACCGCTCACTCAAGCACGAAACAATCCAACGCCAAACGCCAGCCATCCAGCAGCAGTACTAGTACAGAAGTAATCAATATGGCGAGCACAGCAGTCGCCCAGGGTATCCATCTCCTGCGGCTCTGGCATCTGAAACGCGAAACTCAACGCCACCCGAGCAAGAAAGCCACCTGGCGTGAGTGGCAGTGTCGATGCAAGGTCGGTGCCAGTTCCGTCGCCTCTTGAGCTGTAATTATACCGGGAGAGAGCCACGTGTTTCGCAATAGCAGCCACCGTGGGATTCTGTTTCTGCTGTAACCGAGACGACGCGAGGGGAACAGTTTACCTGTCAAAAAAAGAGATGAGCGCAGGAGGCTAAAGCTCAAAGGGCAAAGGCCCAATAGAGACAGACGGCGCCCTTGAAAATCCTCGACTCCTCGCTCCAAACAGCCCGAGGTGGCATGGCCTACTGGTCTAGACGCCGTGGTCGGCGAGCCTCATCATCCCGGATGGTCTCCAGTTTCCGGAGAAAAGAGAGGCCGCCTTGCCCCCTTTTTGGTGAAAGCAGGGAATAAACCCCCTGACCCCCTCCTACCTTTGCTGCGACTTCCCGCTTGACGTCTGACAATGGTCGTTTCCCCTCTTGAGGCTTTTCCTTCCGCCCCTCCCTTCAAGCTTGGCCGGCGGCCGGATGAGGTGCCAGAGAGGCAAACGCGTCAGCCAGCCTCGACGAAAACCACAGACGGGGAAAACGGCAGGGTTGGATCCCCCCATCAAACCCCGACCGGTGTTCTGAAGCTTATCCCGAACTACAGAAGCATACCTAGCTTCTCATGTCCGTATGTTAGAAAAGCCCAGGACAGGCAGACCTCGTTTACCATGCGTGCTTACTCGCGAGAAAGGGACCCAGAAAGAGAGGTAACAACAAACGGCAATAATTAATTAACCGATACATGCACATAACCCGCCCCTTTTCCCCTTCCCGAATTGCCTGTTTTATTTTGCTTCCTTATTTACAAAATACGAGCAGATATAGCAGATGTATCGTGTCTTCTCCGCCCGTGCTGGAGGCAGATGGGGATACAAGTAAACGACACAGTAATTACAGCTTTGTTATGTGAAGAATGACGGCAGATGGTAACAAATAGGGATACAAGAGGGCAATCATTAGTAGCTGGCCTTTTTCGGGGTTCCCTTACAAACATCTCGATTGGGCGTTGATTTGACACCTCCGAGGTGGATGCAGAAATCAAGTGAGTCTGAGCCATGCGCGCCTAAGGGAGGTCATACAAAATTTAGGAATATGATATAAAAATTAGACAAAAGTCTAGTAGACCTGTCGAGACTAACGGTACCAAGGCCGACGCGACCAAAGTGTGAGAGCTAAAAAATGAAAGTGTGCAGTTAGATAAGTATGGGATGATGCGAGGCGTGCCGTCGTAGCTATCATGTGTAGAAACAAATAAAGACAAATAAATGTCGAAAATGAAGGTGGGCCAATCGGTGCGGTAAATAAGGAGTTAAGAGTAAGTAAGGTATATACGGATATATTCTATGTGCAAATGGGGGCAGAAACATGGAGATGAACGTGAGGTCGGGGTGGAGAAGAAGGGAGCCCCGGTGGTATCAATGTCTATGTCATGTGTGTGAGAACAACCCATTCGGTCCGTCGTAGCTGGTGGTATCGAGGAGATTTGGGAGCAGAGGAGGAACAATAATACAATGGGGACAGGAAGGGAGACAAGAGGGATGTAGAGGAATGTCTGTAGATGTGTTTTATGGTGGCAGTTCTGTTTGCCACCAGAAAGGTCCCCTCTGGGGGTGGTCCTTCATATTTTGGTCTTGACACTTTGGTCCTGTGCCCATGTTGTGCCGTCCGTCCAACGCCGCGCTGTTGCTGAGAATTGTATTTGATTCATGTATCATGTGTCTGGCTAGGGTGGGGTCATCTTTTGACTTTTCGTATTGGATCCCATCGTCGTCGCCGTCATCGCCGTCATCGCCGTCGTCGTAGTCGTCAAAGTGGTGGTAGTAGTAGTAGGAGGTGGGCCGATTAGTCAGTCAGACACGGGTGACGAAATTTCTCGCCTTCGAAGCCTGACCTTCCCAGCGAGGCTCCTCCAAAAACGAGAGGCACCGGTATCCCGACTTGGCGAGAGGTCGCGAGCCATGGCGACCTCACGCACCATGGGCCCGACGATGTCCTCGTCACCCAGTTCGGGGAACTTGCCCTCGGCGTCGAGCATCCTGGGCACCGTGGAAGGAGACACATCCTCCTGTTGTCGCCTCCAGCGAAGCGTCACCGAAGGGTCGCCGTTCCCATTGCAGAGAGCGGCAAAGCGATCAACCACCGAGTCGTGTGCCAGCCGCCACTGCTGCTCCGTCTCGGCCCACTTTGCCTCGGTCAGAGAGTACGTCTTGGACGTCGTCCCATAGTGCTCGCCTGTCCGGACAAGATGCTTGGTGTAGTTGATCCGCGCCTGGTCCCAGTCCGCTCGCAGCGCGTGCAGCACCTCGAGGTCGGCCGTCTCAGGCACGTACGGTCTCGGCAAGATGGTGAAGTTGGCGTGACCTAGCCTGTCCGACCAAGGGTCCTGCAGCGCGAGGTTGAAGATGGGCGACGGCATATCCGAGGCGCATGCGGTGGGCGGAGCAGATAGGCTTGCCCCGGCCGCATGACGGAACGACGAGAACGAAGGCTTAGTGCTCAGTGCTGGCGAGGGGTAGAACTGAGGCGAGCCCAGCTGTTGTTGCTGTGGTGGCTCATCGTAGACCGCGGGCGAGACGGGGACCGACATGGTGCCACGTGCAGATATATGACTAGATGGAGACGGAGATAGAGGCTGAGGCTGAGACAGAGACATAGTTCCAGAAGCGGAACCTGAACCAGGAGGGAGCTGCTGAGATTCCATCTTGGGGAACTCCAAGGGCGACTGCGGGGCGGATAGCGCTGCCGACGGCGGCAGCTCCGTCATCAGCGGGGGCAACAGGGGAGTTGTTGCGAGGGCGCGTTCCCGTTCCAGATTGTGGCCGGCGTCAGCGTTCGCAGCGTCCACATCCAGCGGCGCAGGCAGAGAGACATTGTCCGAGCTGCATGTGTCATACATGGACAGCGCCGGGGTGAGAGGCAGTGGTGGCTCTGCGCTTCGGTCAATCGTGCGATGGCCGCGGCCCGACACCGATGACGATCGGCTCGACGGCGCAATGGACATGGAAATCGAAGGGCGATGCTCCAGGGAGGGCTCCGAGGGTGTCGTGAACGTCGTGAATGCGAGGCTTGCTGCTCGCCTCTCGGCCGACCTCCACCGCGACAGAGTGGGGAGTCTCGAGCTGAAGCGCGACGTTAGGCCAGAAAAAGGTGATTCTATCCCGCTGCGCCCTCGGCGCTTCTTGGAAGAGCGGGGGCTTGTTGTGTTGAAGTCGCTGTCGCTGAGGAAACCGAGGTCGTATTCGACGTCAACGATGGGGCAGGTGGCGCTGTGGACAAGGCCTGGCCTGGTGCGGTGCGCGCACGGTACATTGCCTGTTGACGCGGGTAAAGAAGGCACAGCAGCAAGGAATGGCTTGGGTTAGCAACATCCCAAGTGGAGTTGGTGCCATGACAGTCATGTAGTCATGGACTCGATGGAGGAATCGAGGGACCAGGGCAGGGTCCACATGGAAAAACATACAAAGGCAGTCATAGAGGTCCACCAACGAGTCATCTGACAGCATTGTGCTGTCCTCGTGATCCTCATTGTCCTCTCTCTCTGAGAGCTCTTCCTCTAGGACATCCGGCAGTTGCCGCTTGGGCGGTTTGCTGCTGGTCGCATTGGGTGTGACGGCGATCGCGATCGCGCTCCCGCTCGAGTTGGAGTTGGAGTTGGAGTTGGAGTTGGAGTTGGAGTTGGTATTGACGTTGGGGCTAGAGATTGGGCTTGGTGTAGGTGTTACGCTTGCGCTTGCACTTGCACTGCTGCTGAGGCTGAGGCTTAGGCCGGGGGAGTGGGAGTGGGAGTGAGAGTGAGAGTGCGCGCGCGTGTGCACCTGCGATTGCGTCTGAACGATGGCGTGGTGGGGTTGCGGGTGGGAGAACTGGGAGGTGAACTGGGAGGAGAACTGTGAGGACGAGCCGGCGGCTACAGTTGTTGGCGATGCGGGACTCTCCGAGCACGAGGATGCAGCGAGCTCGAGCGACGAGGTTGAACTCGAGTACCGCGCGTGACCGCTGCGGCTGGAGAAAGTCGGGGTAACTGGCGATGCAATATCTGACGACGATGCGTTGTCGGGGTAGCAGTAGACATAGCCCTGGTCATTCTCTTGCTCTAACTTGCGGCGTTCTAACACAAGCTGCGGGAGCAGCAGTGGCTTCAACTTTGGCGACATGTTGCTGTGGTGGCTGTTGCTGCTGCTCTTGTTGTTTGGCGCATCTGCACTTGTGTCTTGCCAGGGCTCGTTTCGTTTTGTTTTGTTTCGCTTCGTTTTGTTTCTTTTTGTCTCGTGTCGTCTCGTCTCGGGTTTCTAGTTTGGGGACGTGATTGCTTAGGCGATCTGCGACGATCTGAAGATCTGCGGTGGACAAAGCAGCAACAGCAGCGACGAGGGAGACTCGACGTGCTACCGTGTTGAGACTGCCCTTCTGCCTGATCGTAAAACAATTGAAGACAAAATGTTGTGAATGTTTGCTGGAGCTGACGGTATACGAGCTAAATTAGCTGGGTGCGGCGGGGGTTGGGTGTATGGATGGGATGGGTGGGTGGGCGGATGGTTGAATGATAAATGTAGGCTGGGCGGTCGGAAGCTTACCTCCTACTAGTAGGTACCTCAGTTCTTGCCCAGTTGCTTCGAAGCTCTCTGCTGGTTGCTGGGTCGGGTCCACGGATTGTGGATACTCTAGCGATTGGCCTTTTTGCTCCTCTTCCTCCCTTGGTGGTCGAGGGTCTGGTGGGTGAGCGACTCGTGTGTACGGGGTTAGGTCCTTGAGGCGTTTGCTTCTCAAGGCAACAGGCGCCGGGAGGGCGTTAATTGGTGGGGACTGGAGGGGAGCGGTACGTAGTGGAAAAGCGGGTGGCTGTCTTGGATGACGGTAATTCGCCCAAGCTTTTTACTGTTTCTTTTTCCCCCTCTTCCCTCGACAACTTAAATCCCGCTTTTTGTTACCTTTCTCCTTCTCTATCTTTCAAGTTCTTTTCGTGCAAGCAGGCAGCGGCAACTGGGGATTTATAACATTCCCAGGCGGGAGAGCCTTTAGTAGACCCCCCTGTGGTTTAAGGTATACGCCCGTGGCCGTGGCCACAGCTTCAGCTTGCGTAGGGTAGCCGCTCAAAGGACAAAATGGCCAGCCAAGACGGACGGCACTTTTTGCCTGTCGTCCAGGATATCAAAATGGGACCAGGGAGGATCTAGCAGTCCAGAGCAGAGGGCTGTTGACGCAGACTTGGGGTTTCTTGTTGAGTTGGCAGCCTCCACCACACCGCACATAAAAGAGGCAGGAGCCATGGCGCCCTTGAGAGGACCAGATGAAAAGATGATGGAAGCACGAGACAACCTCGCAGGGGTCCGATGTGACGATGGCCGAGGTTATGATGATCCTCCGTGCAGCTTGTTTGCAGCTCACCTGTCTTTTGTCAATGGGACTGGGGAAAGTGGACTTGAAAGCTGGGGAAGCAGTGGTGGTACTGGTCCACGTGTAGATCGGGCACTGCTCTAAACTCGTCGGGCGTCTGCGTCTGCCTCCGCTAGAATATTGTTGCGAAGCGGTCTACCTAGAGTTGCAGTCATTTTTTTCTTCTGAGTTGTCCAGATGCGGAGGGGGGGAATGCGAAGAGGGAAAAAACCCCGGGGGACAAAGCCCCTACTCCCCAATCATCCAGTCTCGGAGCGCCTCGATTTCTGTTCAACCATCTTCGACTTAAAGGCGGCTGAAGTTCTGAGGTGACGCCCTTGTCCTTGGCGCCGCCCGTGACGATGGGGCGGCAGAAATCGCAAGGGCCAGCGTCGCAGCTACCATGGAAGCCTTGTGCTGTTCAGAGCGTTTGCACAATTGGCCCTCCAGGAGGAAGAGTCAACCAAACAAAACAAAAAAGTCCAAAAAAAAGTCCTCGTTACACCACGTGAGCCAGCGAACGTCAAGTTAACATCGGGCACAGAATTCGTCCGATGCGCCCGACGCGTTCGACGCGGGCCTGCTGCGTGGTGCGTTGTGTGCGTTATGTGTGTTGTGCGCGCTGTGTTGTGTGTTGTTCGTTGTCCAATATATTGGATTGCTCCTCCAGGGCACCAAAGCTGTTCCGCTGTGTTTCCTCTAAATTGAGTCGACGGTGGATGACTGGACTTGGTTTGCTGGTGTTCAAACGTGGGGTGTGGGTTGTGGGTGCATCTGCGTCTGCATCTGGGTGTCTGCGTCGTCCTGCGTGTGCGTCTTGTGAACCTGTGGAAACGATCTCGCCTCTGTGGTCGTCGAAGAATATACACTAAGCTATCCGTACGTCCTCGACCTCTGTGCTCTAGTCCTGAATAGAAAGACGAACGTGAGAACCAGTGCGCCAGAGACCTCCCATGAGTCCACCAACAACGATAGCCAGGGCTAGCACGGATTAATACACTACATAATACCTCTACGTATATGACTTATCGTGGGCTCCTTTTCTAACCATGGCACTCCCAGGATCACTAATAAGAACCAGTATATTCAGTCAAAGAGGGGGGCTCTTACACAACCTCCAGCCGATCGTACTCACTACCGAAGCTGTTGACTGATCCACTGGCCATTGGCAACCTTCGACATGGAGGCATTGCAACAGGGAAGCCATCTAGCTGCAGGTCCGCTGTGCTCCATGTAAACCTCTAGCTTCAATTCAACCCAGTAAACTCGATGCACGGTGGGCTCAGGTCTCAACTGAAGCTCAGTGCTCATACGATGCATATCTACGCAGTAGATACCTACGTAAGGTAGGTAGTCTAGAACACATAAGACCCCAGAAGCCGGCATAGGCAACAAATAAGAGAAAAGTCCACGAGCGACATCGTATGCCTCCGAGGCCCCAGTGGCTGTATTACCTAGCCCTGCCCCTCTCCCCATCCCTTGCGTTGAGTCTTGCTAGGTTTGGCTGGAAGGCACCTTACTACTACGTATCAGGATGGGCATGCACGAGCCAAAGGGCACCGGGTTCCTTGCAGCGAGCCGGTTACTCTACATCCCTAGTAGTATCTCCCTATCGCTCGGAATCCAATCCGTGGCAAAGCTAAGGATTGAATACAGTGGATGTGGGTGATGCTCAAATCAAGGACGCATGAACAACAAGGCGACAAACTAGTTGACGATGGAGGTGAGTGCTCGGTGGGCATTTCCCGTCCTGTTACGCAGTACGCTGTCCAGTGGCAAGAGTGGATTTGTGTTAGTGTGTGGTTGGCAAGTCGACTCATCCCCTCCTCGTCCCCTCCCACTGTCATTTCAGTGCTTCCACTCTCGCATGATTCTTACTCGTAGTATCCCTCTCCTCTTCTTTCCCGTCTCTCCGAATAACTTCCGTTCCTGCTGGTAGTCTGGTACTATGTACGACAGACGGCCCAGACTTCAGCTTCCCAAGGGTGTTCTTACGGTGAATTCTTCTTGCTCTTACCTAGCACGGTGCTTAGGCCTACCAAGCCAAGGGTATAGAGGTGAACAGCAAGCCACCTTAAACTAGGCTTCCCTGGCTGCCCGAACCACTGTTCAGCAGGGCCCTTGGCGGCGTGTAACTTTGTGGCGGGGTGCGGGCTACACTGTACAGAAACCAAACGATTGTGCGTTGAATTGCTTCAGCAGCAGTCATTAAGTTGTCTTGAGAACATCGTCGCACTTCCCCGACCCAGCTGTCCCTACTTCGACTTATCGTGAACAAACTATGTCATGCAGGATGCTTGTATGTCTAATTGTTATACGAAGTGTTCCAGGCAGCGGATTGATTGCTCGGTGCGTTCGCATCTTCATACCAGTCTGTATTAGTATGCAGTACTGCATGCCTGCCCGCGGCAACTAATGAAGGTGGGTTCGTTATGCCTGTCCGCGCACTGTCGACCACCAGCGGGCAGGCACCGGATAGTGGTTCCGCCCCTGTAGTGCCCGCTATTCAGCGCCGCTCAATTAGACCAGTGAAAATTTTCTCACCGAACCACAACCCCACCTCAGTAGTGTATCTGAGCCATTTCAGCGAGTTCCAGTGGAGTTTACTCCCTCAAATGCGTGCGTTTACACTACATATGTATCAACCAGGTAGTGCAGCTGGAATCCTGGCGTATTGAACTCCTACCTAGCAAGGTCTGCTTCTCAGGAGTCCTTTCAATCTGACCGTTGACTCTGGAGCCTGGATTATGACAGAGATGGAGTACTGTAGTAGCACAATTTGCAATTTACGGGTGGTCCGCCAGCTAGCAGGCAAGGCAAGTTGGCAAGGCAAGGCGGGTTGGACTTGGAAGGCTTTGGAGTGGAGGGGCGGCGGTTCGTCCACCTCAATTAAGTTCTCGGCGGACGGATGATTCCCTGGCCTAACCTCGAAGGTCATCCAACCCGGTCCCAGAGCATCAAGTGCTTAGAGCCCCACGCCGCCCGGCCCATCTTTTGTTAGCGTCGAGCCTTCGACCGTTGAATTTCCTTCTTCCTCTAAGTTAGATCCCAAGATCCCGTGGTACGTCCTACAGGAAAAGATGTTGATGGCTGAGGTCTGCGTATGTAGTTTCTGATTCGAAGTCCACTACGGATTACTGCGGATAAGCAGGTTGGGCCGTCCTTGAGGGATTTGCGGATGGGACAAACAAATCAACGACCTCCATCTTTACTTCGTAACAAACCACATATGTACCGATCCTGCATGTTGGAAGTTGGAAGTTGGCGAGTACGGATACCAGTGCCAGCAGGGCGGACTCCAAGGCCGCCCGCGACCTGGTGAAAGTTCCAATTGTGGGTGGCTGCACGATAAGCTCGAGGCCACTTTTTGCGCTCCTCGCCTAATTGGCTGAGGCGCCGACTCGTAGTCCGTACCTGCATGGCTCCACGTGTGATCACTGCCGATCGTTACCGTCTTCTTTCGACAAAGTCCACTACCGCAAAAGCAAACCAAGGGCCAGACGGGACCACGGGACTGGAAGCAGCGTCAGAAGCGAGAAATGACCGAGAATTATCGATCGCGTCTGGATTCGTGTGGACTGTACGGCTGTACTGCGTACCGCCGTCGTTGCCACGTTGGCCTTCTGTCTTGAGAAGGCTGCATTATTAGTACCGATACAACTAGGTAGGGAGGGAGGTAAGACATCTCCGCTCCGTTGATCCATGAACAGAGTCGAACTAACATCGGATCCCTTCCGATTACGGATTAAGGCGATGGCTTGGGGGTGGGTGGTGCATACTAGTGTACGAATGTGTACGGAGTTGTGACTTTGCGGTTCTCTTCGTCCGTCAAGGCCCATTCCCGATTCTCCTCTCGTCAAACTGTAGTCCCTCGACAATCCCCCAAAAGCAGTCCGATCAGCCAGTATTCGCAATCACATCCCAGGCCGCCACAGCCCCCTACAATTATCTCGTCACTGTGTTCACTTTGCTCACTTTGCCCCTTTGGGGTCACGCACACGCCGTATGTCCCAGGCATGTGCCGGCGTTCTGCCAATTCTATCCTGCAGCTCCAGTTCCCACCTCGAAGCCTATCTCCCCATCATACCCACCTAACTAGCCTATCAAGATCTCAAGCTACAGTAGCTACCTGCTTACCTCCTTCTCGCCGATCACGAACGGAGACAGGCTACAGCTATGCTCAGTGCTCACTCATGTATGCGGTTCTAAATGCTGGCCTACGTGTCTTGCACAAGCAGCACAGCCACGCCCTCAATAGCATCCATCTTCTCCTCCCCATGAATCCCCAGTAACCACGATTTAGATGTGATATTAGCACCGTCGAAGAAGATGGGCTCACAAACCTGGGTAGCGCCAAGCCTAACTTTGCCCCGGTGTTCTTGCACTTCTGCTGCCAAGTATGACAGGATATGTCAATATCACCGACATCAGGACATTCAGGAACCAAAGATTGCACTCGGATTGACGTTTGGTTGGTTGGACCCCTGCACGGCTGCAATGGCTGGACGAATGATGCCAACAATTCCCAACAATCGAACAGGGCAACAAGCCCTCCCAGAGGTCCAGCTCCGGGTTGAGGGGTCCCTGCATACCTGTGCTCCTGTATTCCGTATACGTATACGTAGGTACACTCATCCGGAACTGCACACTCTGCATTCTGCGACCCGCTCCCCTCTTCTCAGTACGTATTTGCTTCGCTTTAGCAGCCCGCACCCTTTCTTTCCTTCGGGTATCCTTTACCTCTTTCATCTACACACCATAGTCATTACACATCTTCCATATGAGATGCTAACATGGACAACAGACGATCATAATGGGTGACGCCGTGGCAAATATTCTTGTCGGATACGATGAGGTATTGGAGTGTTTGGAACGGGTGTTCATCCATGTTTGTGAGCCTTTGCGGGTGGGGAAATGCTGATATGTCAGGTGGGATGGAGATCCAAACAGAGCACGGATCAAAGTTCCACTGTTCCAGTGCCACTTTCAGGGCGGGCGGCCGTTTTGTCTGTCCTGCCAGCTTTGACCACGTTGAGGTTCCCTCCTGCTTGCAGTAAAAGTGGTCCCATCCCTGCTTTCCATGTTTGCCAATGCAATCTTTTAATATTTTGGGTTTCCCCTTCTTCTTGTCCCTTGCATTAGCCTGTCTTGTTGGAGGGTTGGGGAGCTCAACCATTCGCCGGTGGTGACTTTCGGCTGCGGTTGAAGGTTGGGTGGAGACTTGCTCAACGGCCAACAAGCTCGTGAGCAACAAACGAGCTACTAAGCGACCTATTCTACGCTCGCACTGTTCTGGAATGATTCCTCCTGCGCACCTCCGACCGGCCGAGGCCCGTCGCTTCCATATCGCTGGGCCTCACACAGTCGAAGGATGGCGTCATAAACTGGGCATGGAGACCCTGGCAGTGGATTACCGGTTCCACAGCGTACGAAGCCCCCCAGGATACTACGGCGTGCTGTGAAGCTCATCGGACATTGAGTTTTTTTCTTTCTTTTTTCTACTTGCAAAGCTCTTGTGAAAATTTTCACCTCGGGCTTTAGGTAATGTGGATGGCAACTGCAGGAGGATCATCAATATGGTCGCATCGGCCAATAGAAATATGACTCAGCCGTCAACTCCTACTCCATTGTCATCCGTCCAGTGAACCCCGCCTTAGGTTGTTATCCGCAGCTCGTCTGGGGTTTCCCCTTTGGCAACTCTGAGCCCTGATGTGATGAAGTTAGCCAAGCTGAATGTGTAAGCTCCCATACATGATATGCTTGCCCTTTTGCTGCGTAGTGCGTACTAGCAGATGCCTTCGTCTTCGTTCATCTCAGTCCCCGTTGTGATCGGCTCTACTTCCGCTCTGTTGAATGTTGAATGTAGATTAGGATGAGACCGCAAATTACCTACCTACGCAGTATGTCTTGCTGATTTTCATACTCTCTGCCGTTCTGTGCCTCCCTTCAATTATTCCCCATGGCAACGGCGGGAAGATTAGCATGAAGCTTCTGATCTTTCTTCCCGAGTCCCGTGTGCCGGCGTGGGTGTTATACTTTCCCTTCCCGTTTACCTGTTTAACCAAAGAGTCTAGCAGCAGTACTAGCCGCGTGGCCCATGTCTGCAGGAAAACCTGGGCAGGACGGTGTCGCAATATAATTAGCTATCGAACAATTCCATCTTGCCCAGCCGCCTAGCCGCCCAACCATGTCAGGCTTGCTAGAAATACTGGATCCTCAGCTCTCTTCATTATCGATCGTCTGGCCGTTCCAGCATCAACAAATGTGGCTGTTCCATTTGCCTCTTCTTTTAGAGAACAATCCACTACCTTTTTCTTCCCCTAACGTCCTGGCAAGGCGTATACTAATTAATTAAGTGGTTAATTAAATCATATCCAACCATGTTCACGTGGTCTTCATTTTCTTTTGCTGCTTGATGTGTCCGAGTCTCTATGCGGTAATATCATGTTAGAGAGAGATGGAGAGAGCACAGGAAAAGAACATAGATCTTGATGAGAAGAAGCAGGCCGATAGTCCAACATTAAGGATTATAACAGACGGCCGCACTGAATGCCCCCTGTGAAGACAGCTTGTGCCTCGATTCGGTTTTTTTTCCTCGTATGAAGAGTAGGGAAGAGTTATGTATTGCCCCTATAATAATAATATAGGAGAACTTTCCTTTTCAGAGCCTTCGCCCCCTCGCTAGGTATGATCAAACTTATATGTAACTACATGTAAGATGAATATTTATCTACATAGCGAAGCCTGAAGTTTTGCCTGAGGTCCTTGTGGCTCGTTACCCTCTAGTTTATCCTCGGGAACCCCGAAGCTCTCTGCATGTCGTGTTTAATGAGCAATGAGCCCTCCTAATAGCACCTTACTAGTGGTAGAACACTGGCCTTTCAAGACTCATCAACTACCATTTGGAAATCATCACGCTTGGCAGGCGGCTTAGTGAGCGTATTTGAACTGCAGAGTCTATATTTGGATATGAAAGCTCATATATATGAACCCTAGAACCATGCTCACTCTGAGGGAGCTGAATTTGAGCGCCTCTTTCGGCCGTGGAAACCTCAGCAATTCTTCGCTACTCTCCAGAGATGCCCTTAGCCCTAAGACCCCTGCCCGAATGCAGACCTGTTACTTGGCCTTGATACCGCGTATCTCAGGCTCTCTCCCGGCAGATTCCTGGATGGCATGCCCTGAAGCGATAGCAGTCAAAATCTCGTGATGCTCCTCTTTGGTCTCCGACGGCTATGATCGCAAACATCGAGTTTTCTTCAGAGGCAACCTGCCCCTATGCTGGTCTAGCGCTGGAACGGCGGATATAGCAAGATATGGAGGCTCAGAATGCCTCATCTAACGAGACCGCAAAGCAAGCCAGCCGAGAGCAGCCCCAAATCTTATCATATTCTAACTCCGGAAATCTTGGTTTGATTTCATGAGAGGAACTATCCTATTCAGATACTAATCGCGACTAACAGGCCACTCCTGGAATCGACTTCATGTCGGGACATCTCAAGAGCACAGCTGCGGTGCAATAAATTCCCTCTGTGTCCCTGCCATTACTGAGTCCTTACAGATTTACGGACGTAATATCCCGCAATCTAATATGCCACAGAAGAGGCGGTTAGCAGAAATCTATATGCTTGAAGTACCTAAGCATTTAGGTAACAACAATCCCGCTATTCTTGAAGGTCGCATCACACAGATATTGTGCCCAACTGTGTGTTAGCTGGTTTCTCTGGTTGGATTTTTTTTGTTCCATGGTTTTCAACCCAGTGTACCTCGATCGTGAGACTGATACCTGCTCGTTAGTTACGCATTATCACCTACCCCTGGCGTCCGGTTCTTATACCGCCCCAGCTTGGAGACTAACATACCCAGTCTGTACATTCCCATCTCGTATGGTTCAGCCGACCTCGTCAAGCACCCAAGTCCCCCACAGTCAGAAGTAAAGCTCTCCATCTTGAATATGAATTACCTAGGACTCGTAACTTAGCAACATGCTTACTTAGGCACGCTAGAAGTCCATCAGTACATATCCAGCTTGGTAATTATGTATCGGTGGTGGCGAGAATAAAGATGTCTCAGGTAGAGACCCTCAACAAGTTCAACTAGCGATAATTATAGCTCAGTAGCACGGCCTATGCATTTCAGTGTATGCCTGCGATCTAGAAGGAGGAGTCGCTAGCTTCGTCAAAAGTCAGATGAGATGAACTATAGGCGACTGACCTTCTGCCCATCCCCCTCTCCATAACACATCTAATTTCTAGAAAGGCGATGCTGAAGTACACGTCTTATCTAGTCATCTTTCTTTCTATACGGCTTGTGGAAAGTAAAGGAGTCTATAATACTGAGCGTGATAGATCTTGAGAAGAGGTAGGCACTTACTTATCGATTTGTTCAGGACTGTGACTCCTCGCGTAGCCTCACCCCAGTGATTTGTTGTTAGGCTACTGGATTCACCATAGCCCCAAACGACGACGGTTTTCGCTCTCATATGAAGAAGCATCACTATGAAGACATGCGGACAGCATTGCAAATGTGCAAACGTCGCAGACCAAGGGTGGCGTCGCGACGAGGCACGAGCCAAACTCTCTGCTCTGATGGGCACAAATTTCGGTCCCTTTATATCCTGAGAAGAAAAAAACGAAGGCCTCAATTCTTGAGACGACAGAGCCTCTAGGAGATCTGGACCACTTGGTATCTGTTTCGCAAGATCAGTCAGGGTCGATACATCAAGACCTTTCCCACACCCTTGCCCTCGTGCTGAGCCTGAGGCCTCGATCCGGAGTTCCCTGGGATTTCGATGATTCTAGACTCTAGAGGGTAGAGGGCTGTTTGGTACATTCTTTGACGGTAGTTCACGTCATAGCACTATTGGCTTTCCTTCTTTTCTTCTTTTCTTTTTCTTCCTTTCGTCGGCGAGGCTATGCTCCGGATAATTAATTAAGGTGCGACCTGTGGGTTGTGGCCACCGCAATAATTACAATCATGGTGGCTGGGGACTGAGTAATCGAAGTTATTGGAGCTGTGAGAGTCTAAGGGTGAGAGTCTGAGAGAGCAAGAGGTCAGACTCTAGAGCTTTTAGCCGCGTCTGGACTCTGGAGCTCTTCGACGGCCGACTACTGGTTTCAAGATCACCATCGTGCAATCATTTCGCATAGCCTAAAATGATCTTTCCCCATGTTTCGTTTCGAGGGGTCACGGGCGTTTGAATGTTTCAAGCCTGCGGGATGCTAACCCCTGCATCGGCATGCGGGGATCGGCGGCTCAAATCTAGTTCTGCCGACAGGTGTTGGAGATCTGGGGGCCCAGGGGCTCAGGGGGCGCTCTGTGTAGTGTGCAGTCTGCTACCTTGACCCGTTACTTTGTTCAACCCCCTGATTCAATGTCGGTTTGTAGTGGCTGCCGGCCATCTTTCCGTAGGAACTTATTTCGTTCTCCAATCGTCTGGTCTGAACATCTCAACCCCGAACGTCCACCCCATGGCCCCCTTTGATCGTTTGCGAAATCTTGCGGAAACATCTTGACTACTTAGAAACAGAACTAAAGCCGGCAAAAATCCAACTCAGACTCCCAGGCTTCTTCACAAGCTTCATCCCTTTATTTGTCGACGTCTCGACGAACGGGTGGCGGTAGAAAGCATGGCTTCCCATGGTTGGCGAGGATGAACTCGAATACATAAGATGGGTAGAGACGATTCACCATGAAGGACCCGACGACACTCAGATGACGCTGATGGCTACATCTGGTCGACCTCTACCATATCAGCACCAACCCTCCACCTTATAACGCGCGACGTTTCCTCACCAAGCCGTTACTTACTATTTTTGTTGGGAGCTCCAACCAAAAAATTCTATGCTGCTGTTAGCCTGATGATAATATATCACCAACACGTAACACCACAGACTTCACAAATCACCAAATCTCCAGCCTCTAGGCAACTGTCACCAAGATGAACCGCCGCATATCAAGCCTGATCCTCTTGCTGGCTGCCTCAGGGACCACCTCGGCAGCTCCTGCTCCTCATGGGGTGCCTGCACAGGGGTTGCAGCAGCAGGGGGGACAGCAACCATTAGCCGCTCTCAACGCAGACCTCGTGCCTGAGTTCGGCGTCGTGCCTAGTGTCAATGCGGATACCAAGCAGTTGGGCAGCTGCGACGGCTTCAACGGGGAGGAAATCGTCCTGATTCCCTGCTTCTGTCCCCCGGACCGGAGCCTGTTCCTCCAGAAAGTCAACGATGCCGTCTCACAGGGGACATTCTTCGGTGACACCATCAACTTCAGCAACGACGCCGCAGATCAGTCCGAGGAGACGAACAAGGCAAGAGCAACCGCCTTGATCGTGGTCCTACAGAGCTTCAACGGAACTAAGGGTGTCGGGTGTCCGGGTGCTTCGGCGCCCAACTTCATCTCACAGCAGAGGACTGGGGTGAGGATCGATGGGACTTTTGTTGCCTAGCTAGCTACCTAGTTAGCTACCTACCCAGGCAGTCCTTTGAAGGGCCAAGTCTTCAACAGAGCTCCAAGGGTTTACTTGCTTTGAAGGGTGTTTAGAGTTGGCGAGCTTGGCGGAGGTTTTCAATCTGGGCGTTGACTGTGCGTTGGGTTATTGGCTTCATTGTTTTAGTCTGTCCGTCATTGACCTCATACATATCAACATATCTGGTCATTTTCATGTTTCTTCTGTTATGACGGATTGTTGGGGAATAATGGAGTTCAGGGGACAATAAAACTCGGTCGTTATTTTTACAAAGAGAAATGTCATTAAGAAGTCTGCTCATCAAGCAAAATTTCCCGACCTTTCAGACTAGCGGAGGACTGATGGGATAGGCCAATGTCCCCTTTCGGTGTGCTAGAGGATAGAGCAATGGACGGAAAGGGAGAAACGCATGAAGCCAGACAGCAGAATCAGACGAAGTTGCCACAGCCGCAGCTTGTCGAAACCACGAATCTCGTGACTATCACGCTGTTTCCATCCGACGTGGCCTTTTCATTAACCTCAAATCGTGCATCAAGAGGGATGGGGAAGAATGTCTCTCTGGGGCGCTTCTAGCGCTGCGACGCAAGTGGCGCCCTCTAGGTCGCCTGTGGCCCCCCGCGCAAATGTCGTCACTTAATGGAGAGAAACTCCTCACTCAGTTGGTTGCTCGAAGGATGAGGTGTTTTCGTGGTCGCTCGAACCGAAGCCTGAGTGATAGACGAGACAAGGAGTAGAACAACACCAGAAAATGGGGCGAAAAAGGGTGGGATCTTCGACATGGGTAAGGGAAGAAATAAAATTTTCACTTTGGGATCATATTTTCTCACGCGTTACTGAATGTCAGCGCCGTCTAGTACTAGAACACACCAGCTTCCTGCTTGTTTGAGGTTTGCGAGATCGGAGGCACCCCTTTCGGCCAGATCCGCTTGACTTGCTAGAGGAAGCTCCTCATGCGACTCCCAGAGCAGCCCACAAGTCCTTGTTAGTGGGGAAGCCTGCCACCCAGCAAGCCAACAGTCGCTACCCCATCTTTGGAAAGTCCACCAAACAGAAGCGCCATGTAATCTCTAGTCTGGTTGTAAACTGCGTATCTTGCACAACTCGGCGGGCTCGTCTTACTGCATTCCTATCAACTTGCTAGGTTAGACTTTGGGAGCTCAATGGAGCCTCAAACTGTACCGAGTTACTATTAAGCGTGCCTTACGGGGGCGGCTGAAGTTCTGATGGAGCCGCAAATGGGAAAGTACCTACACTAAAATGGCCGGACTTTGCGGCCTTCGTGGATGCTGTAGAGGAAAGAATTGTGTAGCAAAGGATTGTTTTTCCAATTCAGGTCGGGGAACGGATGGCCCTGCCCCTGCACGACCTACTACGAAGTCCTAGCTAGTACGTGGTTTACACTAGAATCGAAGGCCGTGCGTTCCTCAGATAACACAATGGAAGCCTCGACTCTGGAGTGTCGCGTCGCAGCCTCCCGGCATGACCGGGCAGGATGGTGGCCACAGGACACACTAGACGGGATGCTTGCACATGCCCTCACCCCCACCCCTCCTTCCCCCCAGCGTGGCATGTGTGGGTGGGACGTGGGGAAGAAAGTTTATCGATCAAAGGAGCAAGCAGTGGTAAAGAAGGGAAGAATACTTACTGTCATGCCCTTTTCACTCTTCTTAGCTGCAAGTTCGAACGAAATCCCAACGGTTTATTCCATTACTCCGTCAGGCTCACATGCTTAATTGTTGACAGCGCCAGACGTGAAACCACTGGGCATACTAGGAGGATGTTTAAGGTTTGCGTCTATCAAGGCATGGTTTGAGGCGGACTGCCGTTAGGCCATGTATTGATCCAAGTGGGGTGGTTTGTTATCAGGGAAGGTTGGGCAGTGGACATGCTTGTGTTGCCCGTCCGGATGTACTCCTTTGGCCTAAACTCACCGCATAGGCAGGAAGCGAGGAGTAGGTAGCGCTCTCCAAGTCCTACTAGTCGTCTAGTAGGTCTCTCTCTCTCCGGAGCTCGGACATGCGTCGGGCGTCAGCGACTCTGATGGGATGGGCAAGCAAGCCAGGGTCGGCCAGTTCTCCACATTGCACCTCATAAATTTGCGTGCAAAAGCTTGTGAAAATCCGGTGCTCGCCCTTAGCTCTTTCACCTCCGTCTTTGCTCTCGTTCTTCCTCGTCTCCCACCGTAGCCCCCTCTCTCTGCCCTCCTTTCTCTTTAACGCGAATTCTCACGAATCAAATCTATCTACCTTACCTCTCGTAGAGCTTTTGCAGGCGGCAAAGAACGCCAAAAGGTCATCAAGTTTTCGGCAATCTAGACGGGCGAGAACCGACCAATCGGTGCGACCTTCCCCAAGTTTTCATTCGCCAGCAGCTGCCAATCCGCAGCCTCTGCCGACCGCACCGACCACACCGACCTACAACACACCAAGCACACGACCCCAAACTCTGCGAAAAACGCGACCAGAATCCCAAAATGCTTGCGACAAAGGTCCTCCGCCAGGCTGCGCACGCCGAGCGCCAGCCGTTGATCAAGTTCATTGGCAAGCGGGCTGTTCCCGGTAAGAAGACCTTTTTACATCGCTTTGATTAGACATCGCGCATTCTCTTCCCCACCCCTAAGAGGACTCCAGAACCAAACCCGAGTCTCCGAACACCGAAGGGACGGACCGGGGAAGGAAAACCAAACCACGACAAAGCTCCCCATCACAATCCGATATCCTGGCATCTGATATCTGAACTGCAAATAATAACATAAAAAATCCCAACCTACAGCCTCAGTCGACCACACCCCGCAGCCGCACCCCGCATCACCAACCAAGTCGCTGCCAGCCAACTTCGGCCAGCCGTCCAGCAATACCTTCAGCAAGTACCGCGAGCACGCTCAGCAGTTCGGGCCCCTGCGCAAGACTATCAAGAGCGACGACGGCAGCGTGGGGAACTCGTCGGGAGCCGAGCTGGGGCCCGTCCACCCTGACAAAGGCGTCTTCTTCGACCGTAACGAGCTGCCCGCCCGCTTCCGCCGCCAGCCGCTCTCGGCCGCCGAGATCGAGGCTGTTGAGACTGGTGGTGCCGCTCTCTTCGCTTGAGCTCACCTGCTGGGTGAGGGTGAGAGATTTCGGTGTGGAGGGGTGGGCAGAGAGGAGGGAGAAATGAGGCTGAAAGAACAGGGCAAAGACACACACACACACACACACACACACACACACACATACATGGTACAGGGCGTTGTACTACCCTCCCCTCATCACCGCTAGCTCTGCCGCAAGGCTGGGCACGGCATTTAGACGCAGGCGTGTCCAAGATCGTGCACCAAGTTGCTGGCCGCATGCCTCTACTCAAAAGCCGGAGAGGCATAGCATATTTCACATACACCATTTGAAGGGACGATGACGAGACATAACGGTAGACGAGGCGAGGAGACCACAGCGTGGAGTTTTATGACGAGATACCACGAGAGGGAGCGACACGTGTACGACTTTCGGAGCAGTAGACGATATCATCCTCTAGAATAACCGGCGTGCAGGCGGTGGGCAAGCTCTTTTGTTGCGGGCCTGGGCGAGGGAGTTCGAGAGCAAGAATTTCCCTTGTTTCCACCTTCAATTGCATGTTTGGAGTCGCGATTATTTTGCCCACTCCTCAGTTGCATTGCTTAGGCCTGACCTTCGGCGGGAGCATGGGCTGTATGGGCTATGCTCTCCTTTCCTTCCTCTCAGACAGATACGGTTTCTTTTTTGCTTATCATCCCATCCTTCTCTTTTCCTTCCCTCTATCTCAGCCCGTTCATGTTTATTATTGGCAAGGTACAGGTAAGGCCCCAAGGCGCACGGGAGTGGACAGAACAGGCAATTGTATCCAGTCATTGGGTAGGTCGGGAGGTCGTCAGTTGGTCGTGCCTTTCCCGGTACCCAATCGAGAGATAGGCGTCAAAATTCCAACAAATCCCTACCGAAGATGACTCACCCGCTGTCTTCATTCTCACGCTTCGCTTTGGGCAAAAGGACAGAATGCGATCATGAGGGCATGGAGTTAGGAAAGCCGCCCTAGGTTGGAAACAAGAGGCATGCCGCCTTTCCTCGTGTGCTTTAGGATGTTGTAGTGCGTAGATAATCTTGATCACTAAGAAGGAGAAAACTGGGCACTCATGATAATCGCGTGAAAACCCGAACAAGCCATCGTCTGTCTGTGATGGCAAGTTGGCAACGCAAAAGCTCAAAAATGAGATCAACAGAAACGCTGGACGAACCCGGAATCGAACCGGGGACCGTTCCTATAGTGTAGAAGAGCCCAATATGCTAAAGGAATATTATACCACTAAATCATCCACCCAATTAGTGATCGTTGGGAATCGGTTACTAGTTGAAGTCTATGCCGGGAATATCGATAGTGCTCAGTTGATATCAGGAAGTTGCCGGGAAGCATTTGGAAGCATAAGGTAGCTATCCCAGCTTCCCCCGACTTTCCTCAACTGAGAGCTTTTGCGAGCTATGCGAAATCTGGAAGAGAAAATGGTAGGTAGCTCCCGTCGTCCGTTCCAGCGTCGCCTCCTCTCTTGATTGGACTCGTGGGATCCTAGGGACCCACTAAAAAAGCCTGGGGACCTCGGTGGATTGGGCCATTTTCGAATCGCGATCTCTATGACCGGGTTAACCTCCTAGTCGTAATAACCCTCGAACTAACGTGACTTGATTTGCACCTCCGAGCCGTACCAGCGTTTTATTGAAGCCAGAACAGCCACCTAGCTACCTAGGTAGCTATCTGCAAAGTCAACTACTGGGGAGCGACATTCGAAGTGATCCAGCCAGAGAAAATGCCTTCGCCATGCAGCAGCAGGACTTGCTAGACATACTATTCCTCAACCGCAAGCAACTTTCGGCGACGCCGTCGCCGTCCTTGCCCCAACCCTCTTCCGCCGCTTCCTCGCCTGCCTCCTCCCGATCCGCTCCCACCTCCAACTCCAACTCCACCTCTACGGAAGCATCCACCACCCATGGTCTCATGGCGGGCGAAGGCAACCACGAGAGCAGCGCAGGCGCAGGCGACGCGGACAAGTGCCCCGTCGACCACAAGTCTCGCGAGGCGTGGCTTCTACAGGCACGGGCGGCGAGAGAGGCAGGTTTGGCAGCGCCTTCGACACCATCACCGCCATCACCACACCCGATGCGGGCTTCCGCCTCGACGATGACCTCGACGATGACTTCGACGATGTCCTCGACTGCAGCAGCTCCGACCGCCGCGTCATCTTCCTCCTCATTGTCCTGGAACCCCTTGAGTTGGAGGATTCCATACTTCTCCTCCGCCTCCGCCTCCGCCTCCGTCCCCGCCTCCTCGTCACAAACCACGCCCAAACAACCACCACTGAACTCATCACAGGCACGACCACGAGGGCCCGACCTCCCCACAGACAGGGAGGTCTCCACCATCCCTCGATCCTCGGTGCCTGGCTCCTCCCGCCCTTCGAACCATGAGACAGAGACGGGCGCTGACGCCGCTACCGGCAACTGGGTCTACCCGTCAGAAAAGATGTTCTTCGAAGCGCTGAAACGCAAGGGCAACTCCGGGGGTGCCCGCGTGGCCGACATGCGCACCATCGTTCCCATTCACAACGCCGTCAACGAGCGTGCCTGGAAGCAGATCAAGGAGTGGGAGGCCCCCTACGTCGGGGAGGGGAAGTACGTGCTCCTAACCTCTTCGGTTCCATCGTCCGCTCTGTGCCTTTTCTCTCCCTCTCTTTTTCTTCTTCTATTTTTCTCCGTCTCTCCCGTCTACACTCTGTCTTCCCGGTCCAACATCAAGCTAACCCATTTCCCTTCACCAAACAGGTGCGGCGGACCAAAACTCGAGTCTTTCACCGGCCTTTCGACGCGGATGTCGCCCAAGGCGCGCATCAACACACTGCTTGGCTACCAGTCGCCCTTTGACCGCCACGACTGGGTCATCGATCGCTGCGGCACCAAAGTGGAGTACGTGATTGACTTCTACCAGGGTCGGACATCCGCTTCCGCCAGCCCTGGCCAGCCGCAGATCAACTTCTACCTCGACGTGCGGCCGAAGCTGAACAGCTGGGAGGGCGTTAAGATGAGGGCGCTGCGTGCGATCGGAGCCGTATAAACTGAAGTGGCGAGGAAATGCTCCCTGGACCGTACCCCTGGGACAAGGAAAGAACTTGAAAAGGGAATGGTGCCGGACGGAGGACGACGCTGTAATAGTGCGATATATCCCAGGGTGTAAAAGTTGCGGTCATTGTGGTGGGATCTACTGGGCCAGGCAGAGGATAAGGCTCGGTTCGAGTCACTTGGGGTTGTGCCAAGAGAGCGTCCATTTCCGTCTGGGGCAACTGTCGGGGTTCAATATCAAGGTATAGAAGAAGGGGAAGAAGGGGAGGGGAGGGGAGGAGAGGAGAGGAGAGGAGAAGGATGCACAACCGATCAAACTGGCTGTATGAGGACAGAGATCCTCCTTCTTGTTTGTAAAAGAAGGCCATACCCCTCTATCTAGGTCGAGAGTTCGTCTGCTCTGGTATCTCTGCTGCATGTATCTTCACATTCCTCCACTCCAAGAAAGACAAGCCCATCATGGCATGCAGCTAAGGGAGAAAAAAAGAGAGAAAGAGAAAGAAAAAGAAAATCATGGGAGAAAAACAAGCGAACATATCAAGTAAAGAGACGCAACCCCCTGTACTTTCACAAACGCCCAAAATGCCATGCCTTGTGCCCTTGCTGTTGTAATTCTCCATGATCCGTTTCACCTTCATACTAAACGCCGCCTGCCCAGTCCTGTCCCTTCCTGTTGGTATGCAATAGATGCCTCAGACACCACCCCTAGTCGTGCTTGGCCTCCTGCGGTACAGCATGATATGGGCCGAGACGGGGACCAAGGTGATGTGTGATGACAGTTTCTTTCTCCGACGGAGTCATGATGGGGGCAACTGGGTGGAAGAGCAGAACGAATCAGCAAAAGGGTATCGTTTTCCATGGGTCGTCCACAGTTGGTCGTGGAGTAAGAAAAAAGGTGGGGGTGATCGACGGCCTTGTCCGGGCGGTCTTCCGTGCTGGTCCTGATGGTGCGTCCAAAAGAAGCCGGGTGGGAAAAAAAGAGGAAAAAACCAATAAGAAAAGGGGGACACCAGAGCAGTGCAAACACAGAAGCAGATAGAGAAGGGAAGAAAAGGCAAAGACCCCAGAAGGGAAGGAGGAAGGAGGGCATGCAAAGTGGTGCAGAACGCTATCCGCATCTTACGTCCTTTGACCATGAGAGGAGAGGAAGAGGGAAGAGCTGGAGGCCGGTTGCAGTAGGTGGTGGTGTGATGAGTCAGGCCGGCCAGTTCATGTAAGGAGGGGGAAAGCTACATGCCCTTCTTCCCACCGTCCGTCATGCGGACCCGAACGGGGCTCTTGATCTCCAGCTGACCGTCGTCCACGTCCCAACCGGCGGCCCGAAGTGCAGCGAGCACTGTCTCCTTCGTGTCCGACGACACGTACCCGGCAGGGCCCGCGTGCTCGTGGTGGCTGCTGAGCCCATCCTTGAGGGCCGAGTCGAAGTGGTAGGCGTGGGCCACGGCATCGAACCAAGCCAAAAGGGGGCCATTAGCCCCACCGCCCCGGCTGGTCTCCTTCATGGCGATGCGGATGTAGAAGCTCGAGCGCCAGTGCCAGATACCCATGAAGTAGTCTCCCGTCTCGAACACGTAGCGGTGGTAGGCCCAGGGCTTCCAGTTCATCACGTCGCCATAGCTGCCGAACTCGCAGAAGCCCTTGTAATCGCCGCTCTTGCTCGACATGTTGCCTTGCCCGTTGCGCAGGATGCTCTCGCGAGCCGCCACTTGAGCCGGGGTCAGCACCTTGCCGGACTCGACGAACTCGCGGAAGACGATGGTAGCACGCTGGCGATTGAGCGTCAGCATCTTGACGCTGCGGACGGCGCGGTAGTTCATAGCCAGGTGGACGGCGATCAGCGCCACCATCCAGCACCAAACGGCCGTCTTGCCCTCCACCATGTGCACCACCGCCGTGCCGGCCAACATGCCCACCAGGCTGACAACAGTCTCTTGCGACGCCTCCTTGGCGTTGAGCTCGGCGAGGTTGCCCATCTTGGCGAAGTGCGCCGACAGGCTGGCCTTGCTGGCCCCGGCCGCGACGCCACAGAGCGACCGGAGGATGCCGGCCGAGACCATCACCGTCACCTTGGGGAAGAAAGGCAGGACAGGGACAAGCAAGTCGAGCAACTGGGACGCGTCGTTAAAGATGTCCGCCATGAAGCGATACGACTTGCATTCGGGCTCGATAGCCGTGCCCATGCGGTGGGCGAACATGATGGTGGCCAGCCGAGAGAAGGTGTCATGGATGATCTGCAAAACCAGGGCCGCCGTGGGCGATTGAGACGCATTGCCGACCCCGAGGCCCTCCAGCACCGCCCGGTTGGCGAGGAGGGACGCGATGGACGACGAGAAGGCTTGGAGGGAGTCGTACGTCTGGTAGGCCAGGTAGTCATCCGTCACGCTGTGAGGGAATCCCGCCGGCAGGAAGGCATAGAAGATGGCCTTGGCAAGGGGGACATGAGTCTTCTCCTATAGGGAAAAATGTCAGCCGGATTGTTTCTGGAGGGAGCATATGTATGGACTAGGTGGGGTGGGAGGTGAGGGCACGGTGGGGACCGAGATGAGATGCGGGCTTGATATTCCGGCCGTCTCGATCACATGGTGATGAGGAACGAAGCCAGCCGGTCGGTGATGCACGTTCGAGGCAAGAAGTATGCATGCAAGGGAACCCGAAGCCTTCCAATATCCAATCCAGAAACCGCAGGACAAAGATGAAGGCAGGCCACCTACAGTCTTCAGTTGGGCTTCATCGCCGCCGCCAACATTGTCGTACGTGCATAGCACATTGCCTGTTCGGTCAACATCAAGGATCCTAGCGGAAGTCATTGCTGTTCAAATTGGGTTTGCTGGCTTGGCTGAAAGAACCTGCAGAGGGGACATTTGATCTTGGGGGACAGTTGAGAAACGGCAACCTGTAAAAATTGGGAGGTAAGTGAGTTGGTGCCCCTGTCCGGAAGGTGAGGTGGCAGTTGTTTGAACGAACGAATGTGGGTGCGAGTCGAGATGGTGAAAATCGGTGGCTCGGGTAGTACACTGTACCGCAGGTACGCAGGAGAAAAGTCGGGTGCAAGGAAGAGTAAAACTTAAAAAAACAGAAAAGAGGAAATTTCCCTTTTTGAATGAAGACAGGATGCGGGGACGACTGTATCGTTCCTACTCTGCTGGCAATCATCCAACTTGATTCACATCGTCGCGCCTTCTCCTTCTACGACGCGCCAGATCAAGCTTGCGATAAGGTGGGACGGGAGTTGAGATCAATCAGATCCCTCTTGCCCACCGACCACCGATCGAGGTTACATTGAAGTGTGACGTCGCTAGCTGACTAACTTCCTAGACAGTTTGGTAATGTGCTGAACGCTAGGTACCAACCGGCGGGGTTGCGGGTGGCTTTAGCGGTTGGTACACGGTTGAGTGGGCCTGGGAGCCTCCCGGAAAGGCCCTGAAACGTAGGCAGCTAAGAGCGCCGTAGGTAGGTAGGCAGGCGGGACAGGCGGAACAGGGCATGGTTTACACTACGTTGCTTCTGCGACATCACGCCAAAGCCTATCACTTTACACTTCCGTCTCCCCGCTGCTACAAGACAGGACCCTCGCCTGTTCTCTGTCCACAAGTTCGCAACCAGGTCAAAATAGCCAGGTCAAATCCCAACATGGGTAGAGTCTGGCCGGGATGCCAGGGCTGCCAGCCAAGCAACCGATCGGTCATTCGGCAAGCAAAGAGCAGGTTGGATACATCCACATCACTCCATTGCCTGCACCTTCTATGGCTGAATAGCAAGCAAACACGACATAGCCCTTTACCCTCTCTACCGTCCTCCCGTGGTATCACCATCCAGGCACCAAACCATCAGCGTGCCACGTAACCACCAGCTCACCGCTTGACCGGCTCCCCCGTCTCCGAGATGAGATACTCGTGTGACTTGACCGGGCCTTCGCCGACCGAAGTCTGGATGACCCGACTTATGCCTCCCACCAACAGTCCCGCAACGGCGCCGTCAAGCGAGATGGCCGACTGTGAAAACGAGTCAACAACACCCTCCTTCCAACCATCAACCTTGGAGCCCAGCAAGGCGGCAAAGGTCCCCACGACAGGGGGGGTATCCTTCTCCAGATAGTACACCACCGCATTGGGGCCGGCATCGAAGGTATAGGCCGCGACCGTGCTCCCCACCGCAGCATTGATGGCCTCGACGGCGCGGATGGCCGCCCGCGACGTGTCGTTCATGTAGAAGATGGGCGGGTACGTGTCGGCGCAGGTGGCGTGGAACGAGTTGGAGTCGCGCATTGTGACATCTGCGAAGGACGCGAAATCCCTCTCCAAGATGGCCTTCTCCATGGCGGCCATGTGGCGGGGCACGACATCGGCGACCCGCTGCCTGAAGAGGGCGGATGTGGCCACCGTCTGCTGCATGCCAGAGGTCGAGCTGACTCCCTTCTTGGTCGCGCTGGCGACGAGCACGAGCGCCCGCATCTCGGGCCAGTGCGATGCCGGCGCCACCTGCTCGGCCAGGGAATCGCTGCCGTCCGCGGCGGAGCCCTCCCTCCAGGCCACGTAGCCGCCGAACAGGCTTCGGCAAGCCGAGCCGGAGCCCTGGCGGGCGACCTTGGATAGCTCGGCCGGTGAGTCGGGCAGCTCGTAGAGGTCGGCGATGGCGCAGACGAGGGCGGCGAACCCGGCGGCCGACGAGGCCAGCCCGGCGGCGGTGGGGAAGTTGTTTTCCGAGACGAGGCGGAGCGGGAAAGTGGACAGCTTCGGGAGGGACGGGTTGGCGACCTCGAGGGCGGCACGACGGCATCGCAATTCGCGGAAGCAGGCTTGTGTGCGGGCACCTGATACGTCGAATGCCTCCCCGTTCAGCACGAGGCTGTCGCCGCCATCCCCCGGGTACGAGGCCGAGCAGGATGCCGTGGTGAGCGTGCGAAGGTCTGACTGGGCGAGGGTGACGGAGAGGGACGAGTTTGTTGGGAGGTTGAGCTTGGGGTCTCGCTTGCCCCAGTACCTATGCAAAGAAGCAGGAAGCAATCAGTAAGGTCTCGTCGCCATTTGCAGTGAAGACTCGGGGATCTAGGGATTTTGACACGCGGCCAATTAATACTACGCACTTGACGACCGCAATGTTGACTGGAGCCGTCGTGCTTGCCCGGTAGACCTTCGGGTCGGTGGAAGCCATTGTTGCTACGGCAGAGAGAAATCGGAAGAGATGGTACTGGAACCGCGTAGCTGAAACGATAACCTTGAAGCACACAGTAGCAGTAATTTCTGGAGAAGCGAGGATGGGGTGAATGAAGTGAATGGAAGTTCTTGGGGGGAAGGGACAGGAGCTGTCTGAGCCGGCCTCGTCGCAAAGATTGTGAAAGGCAGCCTAGGCGGTCAGGGCAGCAAAACACAGAAGTTGATGGTGGGGTACGGACCTCCGTCAGCGGCTTGGAGGTGATGCGAGTACAGTACAGATCAGTGGTACGTCCCGTCGGCCCCAGTCCAGTCGCGGGGTCAAAACAAGTGGGGCACCAAACATCAACCTTGATCAATGTGTTCTCGGACTAATTTTACACACTGTGCAAGGAGCCGCACATGCTTGCCCTGCTTTCCTCAACGTCGCCATGATCGACAGCGACGCTACTTCAAGCTCAGGGACCTATCTGTGCCCGACTGAATGTTAATTTTGAACCCATTGAGTTACTCGCTGCCTGAGAGATATCCTCATTTGCTGATTCTCAACTTCGTCACCCTCGTGTTCAAGCAAGCCTTGAATAGAAAGGGGGGGAAAACCCCACAAAAAATTCGCATCCTTTTCCCCTCCGATTTATACAAGGTGAGTGAGACAAAAGTAGCAAAGAAACAAAAGTCTGAGACGAAACCGTCCATTGCAACAAATCACGCCCACAGGCCACCTGGACCAGTCATACCACGCCTCGAGGGCTCATTTACAGGTACTCGCCATGATAGATTCTATTGACGTTGCCTGAATACCCGCTCCTGGTCCGTCTGTCCTGATGCAGTCGTCGGGTTGGTGTTCTCCTGGGCAGCGCCAATCGCGCTCACGGCGACACTGTTATCATGAGGCACCAGGGGGATAGCCTGCCCATTGCCGCTCCTGGTAGGGCCCCCCTGTCTGGCGGCACGTGGGGTGTTGTGTGACGTCCTGCTGAGGGCCTGCCGTGTTTGGCTCCGGTCCCGTCGGGGAGCTCGGCCAGCAGCCAGGGTAAGGCGCCTGCGCTCCTCTCCCAGGCTGTCGTCGGCCTCCGACTCCTCCATCATCCGAGTCAGAGTTTCGGCGATGTCCTGCATCTCCTGCCGCCGAGCAATGGTCTGGGCTTCGGCCTGCTCGAGCCAGCGGCCAGCCCAGTTGAGGACCTCGAGATTCTCGATGTCGGTCATCTGGGGAGGTATGGTGTTAGTGATGGTGTTATTAGTGTATGCTGTCTTCTGCTGCGAGGGCTGAGGGGACGGGATCGTCAAAGGAAAAACTACTTTAGTGCAATGAGGTGATTTTAGTTTGGAGTGGAAAGACCTAGAGATTAGGCGCAGATGTAGTGACAGTGAGCGGTTCGCGTGTGCTTTCAGGTTAGGACCAGGGGTTGGTATGAAATGATGGGAGTTTGACCAACTTCGAAGCAGCGAGGAGATTGTATGGGAAACTGAGCCTCTTTATATATTCAGGGCCGTCACCGAGCTCCGAGAATTGCGGTGGCGGAGCCCATAGTGAGCAAAGAAAATTATGTATTTATAGTTTTGATGTCCTGATCATCGGGAACCTTTGTTTCCATAATTAAGTATACTTACGCCTCCTCGCTGTTACGCCCCACGGAGCCTAAACGGCTCTGGTAATTATGCGTCGTTTCTTGACCATTCTGCGTCTCACGATCCGGTCTTCCATGACATTTCCGGAGATAATTACGTGCCATTTTTCTTCCTAACTACCTAGGCGGCTGCCTCCCGATACGGGGTTACGCTGAACTGTAATTAATTTAGCGAAGTCTGTCTTTCCCAGTGTTGTCCGATTCACGGAGGATATCCCCCAACAGTTTGTAAGAACTATCAAGGTATATGGACTCAGATATGCCTAAGTCCTAACAGACTCTATCAGAGATGCAGACAGTAAACTCACGCCCTAGAGTGTATTCGAGTCTAAAGGTCTCCCACTATTCCCTACTCCTGAGAATCCAGTCTTAAAACCATAGCCACAGGACTCAGACGAATGGTTAGTTGTGCTTATTGAATCCAATTTTGAGGGCACTGGGTGGCTAAGTGGAAGGAATAGAGAGTGGAGGCTGCAGAGAGGCGCTACCCACTTGAGTTCCTTCTTCCCCAAGCCCTAATCCTGCAACACGAAGAAACCCGATCGGAGCCAGACGGAGCCACGTAAGGTAGCCAAACGAATCCACATCTAGGAAGACCATAAACCGTGTAAAGCTGGACGACTCGGTTGAACATGCCGGGCAGGAGGTGGATAGGGCTTATAGACCGGTTGCTGGTTAGTCCCACGATACAATCTACGGCAATCTCCCCACCAGAGACGGCTAACACTCCAAACGGGATGGAGCTGAAGGACTCGGTGGCTGCCGCCTCGAAATTCATGAGCTCTCCCCTTGTAGAGCGGCGGATCAATAGATAGATTCCCAGATAGTCGCCTGCATGCCTAATACCCCTCGAGATATCCCCCTGGCACTCAGTGCCAATCCTGCTGGCATCCAATGTCCAGTGCCTGCTGGATTTTCATATTATCGGAAAGAGAGTCTCATCGCCGTCACGAGTATACTCCCCGCTCATGATCCCATCGACATACGAAGGCCCGATGAAGGCGTAGAAAAGCCTTGCGTCATCCCCTTTCTGCTCTCGCAAGACAACTGGAAGCCGGCACCCGGACAAGACACAGACTATGTCGCCAACCTGAGCATGATCCGGCCCAAGCCCGACGAGGCCGTCCGTCGTGACGAAGAATAAACGGTTATCTAGCCTTCGAAAGATGCCTTCAAAGTAGTCACCAACTTCGACGAAGCGATTGATAGACCCATGAATTTCTGCCCCTATTACGGCCTCCCATAGGTCGTGGCAGGAGACAAACTCGGGGTTGCTGAACTGGAAGTGGACCCTCTCGCCGGAGACCATGTTGAAGAACGCCGTCTCGAGGTCCTTCAACTTGGCGTTTGGCCGCCGATGCTGGAGGTATTCCAGGGCAGTGCGTTTGAGTCTGGAGAAGGAGGCCCCTTGGAGCATACGGCCGTGCCGAGAGAAGTTGTCAATTAGGACATTCTTCTCGGTCTTGAATGGTCCGAGGGTTGAGTATAACCGCCCGGTAATCACCCCCGGCACAGTGAGTACTCCTTGGCGGAGTGAGATGGGTGTACTCCAGAGTCGGCCTGCGGAGTTGTACCACTCGCCCAGCCCTTGCACTCTTCTGCAGATATCCGGGAGCCAGGAAGGGCGCGGCGTACCGTAGATGGAAGGACCGGCAAAGCGCGGGAATGTGCAGAGGAATTCGACATCTTTGACGACGCGGATGTAGGCCTGCACGAGTTCATAGAGCAGGTCCGGGAATGACCTAGCGTAGTCTGGCTTCAGGATGTCCTGTATATGCCGCGGAAGTAATCCGAGAAGACCGTAGACCTTGTCCAGCGGGATCGACGCCTCGAACTCCGCAGCTTCGCGAAGTATGACCAGCAACTCCTTCTCCTCCCCTTTGGCCAGACGAAGCAGCCTCCGGGGTTTCCAGAGGGATCCCCTCACCGGGTGCTTGAAGTCAAGCCTCTTCCGGAGAAACTCGGCCAGGATTTCCCAGGGGAGGGATTTGTAGCCGCATCGGAAAGTGATCGGGTTCGCCGTGGCCAGCTCCTGCACAACCCAGACGCGGCTCCAGTATGGACGAGAGCAGAGCCTGCCGAGGACCCGGAGAAGGTCAATGGAGGCTGTGAGGAGCGGGGAGGACCGCCAAGCCCCGCTGGATAGGTAGTCCATCGCTAGGTCGCTGTCATCTTCCGCCTCGCCGAGCCAGGCCACCACCTCCTGGGCACCTTGATACACGCGCCGCATCAGGGCCACTTGGTGGTTTCGTTCCTGGTTATCTGACTGGTTGATGCATATGGCGTCGACCCACAGTGTCTTGGTCGACAAGGGGTCCCGCAGGTGGTGCAATGCTGCGTGCAGGTTGCGCGTGATGCCAAAGAGATGAGCGTTGACGCCGATCGGCTGCAGGAAGGTTGCGTCTCCCCAGACGTATGACAATGCTGTGTACTGTGGCGGTGGCGATGAGTCGAGGGAGACGGATTGCAGTCTGCACTCGATCGGTTGAGCTCCGGCGCCCGGGAGAAGCTCCAAAATGCGAATCATGTGCGGCTTGTCGACAATTCGACAGCTGCCGTAGATAGGGGAAGAGGGCCTGGTCAATCTGGATTCACAGATGCGGGTTGAAGTGTCGTATAACCATTGCCTCAGCCTCGCAACAGCGTAGATGTCATGCTCTTTCTGGGATGTCCAGAACATTTCGTCGAACCACCCCGGGGTCCCGCCGGACGACAGGTGTGTGCCGAACGGCCGGCAGCCACCGAGGCCAACTAGCACGGGACTTCCCTCTTTGACCATGATATCTACAAGGATGTTAGTTGGATGGTGTTAGTAGTCGAACAGAGCCAGAAGCTGCACAAGGTATGGCTACGCTGTAATTACTCACTGTTCGGGTTGATGTCATTGTGTGCCAAGCCCAGCATATGCAGGTGCTCTACAGCGGACTCGACTGCATGCCAAAACTTGGTCTTGTCGAGCCTTTCAAAGGCGACAGTGCGGGCATACTGTGCCAACGTCTGATCAAGCCGCTCAAGCAAAATTGCTGTGATCCGTCCGCGCCGTACGCGGCAGCCGTGATATTTGACGATGCCTAGGTGAGGGGCTTCTTTGGAGAGCCTCTCCAGAGTGAGGGCCTCGCCTAGAATCTCCTCAGGAATCCAGGGCGGGTCTTCCTTCGTTTCACTTTCGCAGTAGCTCAGTCCAGGCCTTTTGGTAAACGCGATTGTCCCATATAATCCCTCGGGCGCGATTGTCAAGTCCGCCGGGACCTCGGGGAAAATATCTTCGTCTCTGATAGGCTTCAATAAGGATTGAAACTCTCCGAGTCGGATCTCTCTGAGACGTTTGGGCGACCGGCCGAACCAGACCTTCTCCTCAGCGTCAACGAAGTAGAAGGCCGAGTACTTGAACTCCCCGTTCTCGTATGATTCAGTTCTGGTCAGGGCGATCTCCGATGGGATGAGTACAGCAGGAATGGGAGTCACTCTTGCCGGCTCATTGAGCGTCATATTGGCAAATAAATATGCGCGAGAGACAGAGATTGACTAAATATTATTAGATTTGTATTAGAGATAAGGTGATCGCTTTCTTTGAATGGTCGATTACCGGAATGAAATTATATTCAACAGAGACAAGGAGATGGAGATTTTCAACTGGTGCCTAATTTACCTTGGATAAGTATTGGTATTATTATAGTGTTGTGTAGGTAGTAGCTTCCGTGCCTCCGACCAGATGTTGCGCGGACGAAGGACCTCGACCAGTGGATCCACTACGTTTTTGTCCAATCGAAATCCGCGCGCAACTTCGTCCGCATCTGGTCGATTCTGCCACAAACAACCTCAGACTAAGTTTTCGTGTGGACTCAGTGGTGAGCTGTGATGTGGGAGGAATGTCCTTGTGCTGCAGTGTATTGGTCTCCGCTAAGGAGCTCGAGGTTTTATATCCCCGACGCTGACGGCCATACAGTTGGACAGTAGCTAGACAGCAGTGGGCCGTGGCGGTGCAAAAAGGTCAGGCGGGGTGCACGAGCGAGAATAATTACGTGGTCGATCGCGGTCTTTTCCCTCCCCAACTTGACCTCAACTTGGCTTGGTCATTGCCTAGCAGAGCGGTGAGCGGTCGCTGTCTTAGCAACGGCCGTAACGGCGAGCCTCGCTCCCAGATGGGTTAGCTCCCCACACTTATTCTCATCCCAGGCGCTACGCCACTGCTCTCAGCCATTGACTTGCAATTGCACTTGTCCGCACTGACACCAAGGATGAGAAACCAGGCCTGTGGCGGTTTCTTGACCTGGATCACGCAGCCACGTGTTCGGCAATGGACTCGTCCAGGGGCGGGGCATCACCCACTGCCCGATTGTGGTGGGCCTGGTCTGAAAGTGAACTTTGGGACGGCAGCTGTAAAGTGCAAACAACTTCGCTATCTAAATGATCAACCAGTCGACCATGTGGGTTCTAAGTGCAGAGCAGAGCTCTTCCAGAGGCATGATAAAGGAAGACGATAGGCAGAGGGGAAAGCGTGCGGAATCCAACAGACGACGTGATCCTTATCCAGGAGGACGTTGAAGTCCGCCATGGTGCCAATTGCCACTGAATATCCTCTTGTGGTGGCTCACAAAGTAGCTACAGTGGGTTGTAGTGGAGAGCCCTGCCGCCCTGCTGTCCAAAACGAGGAAGGGTTGCAGCTAGATCAGGCGGCGAAGACTCTGCAGGAGCTCGGTCAGCTTCCATAGAGAAAGAACACGGCTCCAAAGCCTGAACTTACCTCGAGATTTTCCAGGCCGTCGAGCAGCTCTCTCTCAGCCACCGGGAGAAGCAGGAGCTCTTCGAGCTTCTTCTTGGAAGCTTGGAGCTCGAGAACACGCTGTTTTATTCAACTCATTAATTAGCGCCAATACACCTCGTGTGTATCACCGTGGGCGAGCGGGGCGACGAGACCGCCGCCAAGCCTTACCTCTTCGAATGTGTCCCCCACAAAAAGTCGAACCGTAGTGACCTCCCTCCGCTGGCCGAGCCTATGGATCCGGGCCAAGGCCTCCTCCTCAACGGTTGGGTTCCTACAGCGCCTATAAGTTATCGAGAAGCCCGAGCATCGAGCAGGAGATCGCAGGGTTGTGGATGGGGAGAGAGGGCTGGGTTGTATAAATAATTACCAATGGGGCTCCAGCAAGAATGCCCGGGATGCCTCCGTGAGTATCAGTCTATGTTGGAGGTGCCCGTATGGTTAGTATACGTGCCACTTGATTATTTCACCGTGGAGGAGAGGAAGACAAACCCTATTGCGCCGCAGGAGAGAGTCAGGAGAAGCACCCTAACCGCCGGGTCCTTCCTGAACTTCTTGATGATGGAGTCCCGCTGCTTTTGTGGCACCTTGCCGTCGAACCGCGCGTAGGTTATACCGACCCGTTTCAGTTCGACTTCGATGAGGTCTAGAGTCATTCTCCAGCTCGAGAAGACGACACTGTTGTGCGGCTGTTAGCTATCCGCTTCCCTGCGTCATGGTCTCCCTTCCTTTGCCCAGGGCCTAGCTTCCGCAGGCGTTTTCATTTGTACAGACGAATGGACTGGGCGCTGTGGTCGAAATTAAGGGGTTTCATATTTGTGTGCTTTCGACGCTGCTCAGGCATGGCGTCGGTTGAGAACTAATTATGATACTACGTGTGTTCTGGGTTCTAACTGCTAGGTTCTAGCTGCCTAGGTTCTAACTGCCTAGGTGGGTTCTAACTGCCTCTGGGCCCCAAATTCCCTTGTCACACGACCTACTTCAATGGAATTTTGGGGATTTCGTCATCAGACAGACAGCCGCCCGTTGGGTGCTCCCAGGAGTTCCATTGAAGACTCCAGCCAGCCAGTACATGAAGCCTCAAGGCTTGGCAGCGACGGCAGTCCCACTTCCAAATCCTTCAAACGCTGATGATGCTGCCAGAATGCATGACGAGAGCCAAGAGTGCGCTAAAACCACTATCCGCAGGCAATCCCCACCTTGAGGCGCCGGCACAGAGGGGCAACTCAACGCGCTATTGTCTCTCAAACGCACACGAGCGCAGAGAAAGAAGAGGAGAATAAAAAACGCGAATCCGCCACTCCAAAGCCTTTCAAGCAGTCCTTAGTGGTTCAACCTAGACCTACTCAAGCGGCCCGAGACGCGATCAGTTCTCGGCAGAACCCGCAGAATACGGCCATGCCGTTTTGCTCCTGCTCCTGTTGGTCGATCCATGTCCTCACAGGGCTCTCCCTTCCCAGCCGTGGGGAACGTGAGGGGCGTGTCTACCTCGAAACCGCCCAGATGGGGAAGTTGAGATGGGCCAAAACGTCATCCAGATCCAGATCAGCTACACAACGGGAAAGGAAGAATGGGGACGGTACCTTCATTTTGAGGCGTCGGCTGACCTGCAACAACAGCCCACCTTCGCGTGGGCCGAGAGTTTTTGCCATGCCATTGGGTCATCTCAGCCTTGACCTGACTGCCTCCCGCCGGACAACCGACGTCATATGGGGTTCTGAAGTAGGCGCACATGGAATGGAGAACTAGGTCAGGTAGGGGTTTGCCTACTTTTTTATTTGAACCCCGCCCTAGTCAGCTTGTTCGTCACAACATATCTTTTTGTCGACACCTTTCCTTGGATGCTTTGTAGGTTGCTTGTGGGTAGAGATCGGAGAAAGTCTCTGCTGTGATCCCAAGTTATAACTCACGCCTTCCCTCCGTATCAGTATTGTTGTTTTACCACCAAATAGCCATCCAATCCAGGCCATCCATCCAAACTCCAGTCTCGAATGTCTGCTCGAGGTTGATGTAGCCGGTTCGTTCAAGGAACACATGTCACCCGGCCACATTCACGCTGTTATCGCATCATTTTCTCTTTATTTCTTTTCCTTTTTTTGATACCTTTCATCTTGCTATACCCTCTTCATTTCCACAATGCTGGGGAGGAAATCCATCAAGATCAATGGCGCCGACTGCGGAGTCGAGGCCATCATCCTCGGGGTGGTGACCAGCATCGGTGGCTTCCTCTTCGGTTACGACACTGGTCAGATCTCGGGCATGTTGGTCTTCCGAGATTTCCAGCGCAGGTTTGCCACTGGGGCGGTGGATGAGACCACGGGGATCCCGGCATGGGTGCCGACCACGCAGTCCCTTATGGTGTCGTTGATGAGCATCGGCACGCTGATCGGCGCGCTTTCGGGTGCTTACACGGCTGACTGGTGGGGTCGTCGGCGCAGCCTCTCGTTCGGCGTCGCCCTCTTCATCCTGGGCAACGTCATCCAGATCACGGCCATGCAGTCGTGGATCCACCTCATGATGGGTCGTTTCACTGCGGGCCTGGGCGTCGGCAACCTCTCTGTGGGCGTGCCCATGTTCCAGTCGGAGAGCTCCCCTCGCGAGATCCGCGGCGCCGTGGTCGCCTCTTACCAGCTGCTCATCACCTTCGGGATCCTGGTCAGCAACCTGATCAACTTCGGCGTGCGGTCCATGCAGGACTCGGCGACGTCGTGGCGCATCGTCATCGGCCTGGGCATCGCCTTCTCGCTGCCGCTGGGGCTGGGCATCCTCATGGTGCCAGAGTCCCCCCGCTGGCTGGCCGGCCGCAACGACTGGGAAGGGGCGCGCATGTCGATGGCGCGCCTGCGAGGGCTGAAGCACGAGCCGAACAACCACCTGATCGAGCGCGACCTGAAGGAGATGGCGTCGGTGATCGAGTCGCAGAACCGGGTGGGCAAGGGCTCGTGGGCCGAGTGCTTCACCGGCAAGGGCGGGTCCGCGAGCATCCCCAAGGTGCGGTACCGGACGCTGCTGGGCATCAGCCTCCACTTCCTGCAGCAGTGGACGGGCGTCAACTACTTCTTCTACTACGGGGCGGCCATCTTCAGGTCCGCGGGGATCGACGACCCCATCCTGATACAGCTGATCCTGGGAGCCGTCAACGTGCTCATGACTTTTGTGGGCCTGTACGTCGTTGAGAGGGTGGGCAGGCGCCGGCCGCTCATCATCGGAGGCGTCTGGCAGGCGGCCTGGCTGGCCATCTTCGCCGCCGTGGGCACGGCCCTGCCGCCCGAGTCCAACGCGGCCACTGGCATCGTCATGATCGTCGCCGCCTGCATGTTTATCGCCTCCTTCGCCATCACCTGGGGTCCCATCTGCTGGGTCGTCATCGGCGAAACCTTCACCCTCCGCACGCGCGCCAGGCAGGCCTCGGTGGCCACGGCCGGCAACTGGTTCGGCAACTTCCTCATCTCCTTCCTCACCCCTTACGCTGCCGCTGGCATCTCTTACTCGTACGGCTTCGTCTTCGCCGCCTGCAACCTGGCCGGCGTGGCGCTGGTCTGGTTCTTCCTTTACGAGACCAAGACGCTGTCTCTCGAGAACGTCGACAGGATGTACGGCGAGCCTAACGTCAAGCCCTGGTCATCTGCGAAGTGGACGCCGCCTGGATACATCACACGCAAGCAGCGGGACGACAGCAGCAAGAATCTTGTTGCCGGGAGGGATTCCAATGTGATGGGGGAGAAGAAGGACAGTCGCGAGGTGTCGGCAGAGCAAAGAGAGGAGACTGTGAGCCGTGCTGTCTAAGCTCTAAACTCTAAGGGGGAAGCATCCTCCTGCAGAACGGTTCTCATCATTCAGCCTCGTGTGTTTTTTGTTGTTCGTCTAGGTACTTTATCCACCTACATATAAAATTTCTCAGTAAAGTCATGCATCGTGTATGATGATGTGATGAAGATTTCTCTCTTTTCGGCTTTAGTGCTGCCGCTTTGGATCCCGAATTCAAGCATTGTAGGCTAGGGCGGAGACCAGCTGGTCCGGCTGTGGACAACATGGACGGCTAAGTCGCTCAACCAGGGAATTGTGAAAAGAATTGTAGCAATAGGTACCTATGTGCTCATCGCACATGATTGGTAGAATATCGACTCCTTGCCAGGAAGGGGAGCACGGAGCGATGTGCAAACCAACATTTCTGCCCATCTAACTAGCTAGTAGCTGGGTAACTAACTACCTCCCTGCCTAGGTACCTACCTATGTAGAGTTGTGAACCACCTCGGGGCAGTCAGTTGGGAGGTAAGGAGGTACGAACCCAACTGAGGCGACTTAGCCGAACTGTCGCGGATAAATCAAGGCTGTTTCGATTTTAACCATCTTGTGGTCTGTCTCCCTCCGCCTAGCTCAAATCCGCCGGCCATAAATTCCCGTGGCCAAGCTGCCAAGTTGCACTGTTCCGAAGCGTGTCCACGTTGGCACGTCCCTCTTGGCCCAATTCCCTCATCATGACGAAGACAACTAACAGGCACTCTTTCCTCCCAATGCCTCTCTTTGGAAGCTTGAAACTTCTCATTCGGTATACTGGCGTGCTGGGAACAATAATATCACTACCGTCGCCCGCGACCGGCTTGAGGCCAAACACATGCGAAGTTGTGCCAGCACGCCTCCTGTCGGCTTATCATCTGGCTTCGTGTCCAGCGCCTCTAGATGACCAATCCGAATATGGTTCTTGGTCACCATGGACACACCGCCCCGAGTGCCGCAGGACGAGCACAACTCCCGGACCCAAGTTCTGCGTCTATACAAACTCCCGCCATGGAATCGGCGGTCTCAGCATCATCACGACCCCTGAGAAGGCAAGCATGGGTCTCGGGGTCGATATTCTGGACGAATCTGTGCCGGCCCCTGAGTCTGTCATTCCGCCTTACGAGGTCGTTGAAATTCCCGGGAAAGGGAAAGGAGTCATTGCCACGAGGGGTATTCGAAAGTACGAGCAGATCATGGTGGACTACGCGTCGCTCGTCATAGATATGGAGCTGCCGACCAAGCTTGACAAGAGAGAAGGCTATCAGCTCCTCCACGCGGCGACGAACCGACTTTCGGCCCCGGACCGCGTGCTCAGCCTAGGCCGGAGCACCAAGATGGCCCAGGATCCGGTGGAGGACGTCCTCAGGACGAATGCTTTCCACACGAACCTGGCTGGGGAGCCATTCATGGCACTGTATCCGGACGTCTCTGTAAGTCCCGCGTGCCCACCATGTCGGAGCGAGGAATCGTAGGCTGGTCCCATCGGCGGCTTGGCTCTCCCTCCTAAATGCCTAGCTGCTTGCTAGCTAAGTAGTACCAAGTGCTGAGTTCTCAGTGCTAACAAAACCTCGCAGAGGATCAATCACGCCTGTAATCCAAAGTGAGACATAACATCATCCCTTTGACCCAACGCGTGGGCGGGCACGTTACCGAAAGGCCATGAAGCCCAGTGAAATGGCTAACACCTCGCCACATGGCAACATGGTAATTAGCGCATTCCCACAGTTCCACCCGTCAAGTCTGCTTGTCACAGTCGCCGCTTCCAAAGATATTGCGGCAGGGGAAGAAATAAGTATCAGCTGTAGGTGGAACATTACAGTCCTCATTACAACCCTCTAGGACACTCACTGGCCGTTCTTGGCTTTGTCTAATAATTACGGATTCCCCTTGAATGCTCAACACAGACATCACCCTCGGGCAAACCCATCGACAGCGGCAGGAGGCTCTCAAACGTTGGGAGTTCAGCTGCAGCTGCTCGCTGTGCACTGCACCAAAAGAAGAAAGAGTCACGTCGGACTCGAGAAGGATGAAGATCGATGTGCTGAGAGAGGAGTTCCGCCAGGCCTTCCGTCAGCGGAACGGACGGGCTGCCATTGCGGCGGCGAACGGGATCCTGAGCCTGATGCACCTGGAAGAGCTCTTTCCAATGTACAGCGAGCCGTATGAGAACTTGGCAAGGGTGTACTGGGCAATGGGGGACAGGGAAAACGCCATACTCAGCGCTCAGACCTCGCTGGACATATTGGTTGAGCAAGGGTACCTCAAGGCGCATCCGGATCATCTCCAGCTCCTTCTGAGCAGTTTTGGCTGATATTTGAAAGTGGAAATTGGAGAATACAAAATGGAAAGCTACAACTCAAAGAAGCAAGTAAAGCAGATGATCTCTCATTTACCTAGCAAGAATTGATTGAGCTATTAAACACTGATCACGTAGGTACTTACTTGGTTTCTGTGTATAAGAAATGCTAGCTAACATGCTTGTGTAGGTAGACTTGGTCGAAAAGGTCACGACAGGTAACCCATAACATACCTACCTACACCAGCCTGGAAACCCGAAACTGCCTCCTAGTTAAACACTTGCTGCCACATGTGCACCACAGTGTTTCACGGCTTCCACCCCCCGGTCCTGCGCTGGAAGAGACCGTCCGGATCAACCTCCCTCGAGACAGCCCTGGCGAGGGCCTGGCTCTCGGGCCGCAGCCTGCTGAAATAGTCCTGCTGGTGGAAGCCGTAGTTCATGAAGATGGGCAGGTATACGTCGGCGGGCATCTTCCCCTCGGCCTGCCAGGCCTGGACCCTGGATCGGACCCCGCCGTACGTCTCCTGCATAATCCGGTCCATGCGCGGGTAGTCAAGCGGCAGGGTGAAGTGGTAGTTGACCTCGACGATCATGCGGTGGTGGCTCGCGTCGCAGTCGATGAGGTCCTCGCTCCGGGCCAGGGCCTGCTCCGCGATGGCCTTGGGGAAGGGCTGGTAGGCGATGGAGGCCACCAGGCCCGTGGTCAGCAGGGCCGTGCCCGTCACGTTGCGCCAGTGGGCGTGGATGGCGCCCATGACCTCCTCCGCGTCGGCCGCCGACGGGATCGGGATGGTCTCGGTGCCGATCATGACGTTGGCCAGCGGGATGATGACCCAGTTGCTGCCGGCCATGAGCTCGGCGTAGGTCGTCTCCTTGCACGTGTCCAGGATGGGACCCACGTCGGTGAAGTTCTTGAAGGTGTCCGCGGGAGGGGAGGGGCCGTCGTAGAAGAGGAACAGGATCCAGGTGTCGACTAGGTTGACCTGGGACCTCTCGGCAGTCATGATGACGGCGGCCTTGTGGTCGGCGTTGTACTCGGTGAAGTCCCGGACCGCTTTGAGCAGCTGCCTGTCCGTGTCAGGGGTGCGGAGGAAGAAGAGGTTGCCGCCCCAGACGTTGCCCTGACGGTAGGTCTGCATGACGTAGGTGGTGACGATGCCGAAGTTGTTGCCGCCGCCCTTCAGAGCCTTGAAGAGAGACGGGTTGCTGGTGGAGGAGACGTTGATGATGGTGCCGTTGGCCAGGACCAGTTCGTACTCCAGCACAGATGAGGCAGACCACCCGTACTGGGCCGACATGTAGGAAAGGCCACCACCCAGGATGAGACCGCCAATGCCGGTGTTGCCGATGCGCCCGCCAACAAAGGTCCAGCCGGTGCCTTGGAGAGCGGCGGCAATGCCGTCAAGCCGATTGCCGGGCCCGGCCCTGACGACGCCAGTCTGGGGATCCAGGATCACTTGGTCCAGCTTGATGGTCGAGATCAGGGGTCCGCCCTCGACGCTGGCCCAGTAGTTGTTGGGGTTGTGACCGCCAGACTTGACTGCGAATTGCTCGTCATTGCCCTTGAGGATGTTGACCACCGCAGCGACCTCGTCGGCAGTGGTCGGGAAAATGATGCAAGAAGGCTTGAGAGCGGCACACGATGTTGACCAGTACTCTTCCTGCTCGTCGATGTAGGACAGCGTCAGGGGCCTGGACACTTGGATGGATGTCAAGGCCTCAACGTCGTCGCAGGTGTCGGCCATGGCCGGTCTGGCCAGGGCAGCCAGGGCAGCCAGAGCCGAGAGGACTGTGCCAGGAGCAAATCGCATTTTGAATTTGAAAATAATTGTTGATCAGACGCCAGTCGCTTGTCTCAGAGGTATAACTGCAGAGCCGTCGTGGGGCTGTCTGTGATGCGATCTGTCGAATCTGTAAGGTGCGCAATGCCTTCGTGGTCATCCAGACTCGTCGAGAGGACGACTCCCCGCGGATCAGCGTCCCCTTTTATGGCCATAATCTATCCCATGTTTGCCCAGCGACCTAGGCGAGCCAGTCTCAAAAAAATGAAGTTGAGCTTGTTCTCTGGCCGCAGTGAAGATCTTTGCCTTTCTCAGGGCTGAAAGTTGACATATCCAGCTCATACGTTCCCTGATATCACATCCTTTCCTTTTTCGAGCTGTGACCCTAGACGCCATAATTACCCTATTTCGGCCGGGAGGGACCGAGGGGCGCAGTGGACAGTGGACGATGGACACGAGAGAGAAAGGAGTGGAGAAAAAGGGGATGGACCAACACAAAAGGTTATTCCAACTTGAGATTGTGTGACATTGCGCCAGAGACGCAGTCTCTCTCGAGTGCACATTCGGTCGGAAGAGAGAGGCCAGAGGACAGAGAGATCCTGTGACTTGTGACTGTCTGCAGTACATACCTCCCTCCGGGGTAAGCCGTTCTCGCCCCTCATCAGGGGGTAGTCGAGTCTTGGATTACTGCAAGATGACGACAGTTGAACCGTCTTCTTATTCCAAACCAGGATATTCTCCGCCGTGGAGGTGGTGGCCTGGCCACAGCCCCAGGAGACAAGACTCGCGCTCCAGGTACGCTGTCTTATGTGTGAGTGTGTGTGAAGAAACTACCTCTTAGCTATCGGGGGAAGTAGATCATCGGCTGGCCAAGCTGCTAAGGATACAGTGACTTATTGTAGGTCACGATAAGCTAGGCCCAGCCGCTTTACTCCTTCGGGATTCCGGACAGTTCATGCCGTGAGGAGTGGCGATGGGTTGGATAATTTGCAGCTTGCAGATGTACTGCGTAGTACAAATGTGTGGTCGAAGAGTCAAATTTGCGGAGGCTCCATGGGGCTGAATTTCCCCAGAGGAGGCAATGGAGAAGCGGCACGGCCGGGGATGCAACCTTAATTCAAGCTTCCAAACTCGACGAGCGGTTGGTTCCGGGCTATTCATGTCGTCGATGTAACGGTTCGGGGCCACATGGCAGCTGTCATTCGAGGACCAAATTCAGGGGTTTGGGTGTTGGGGCACACAACATTCGGCATCATTTTATTATTGTAGCACAGCGGTATCCAGCACTCCAAGCAGCCTGCGGAAGCCTGCTGCACTCCGCTGTAAGCATTGGGACCTTGACCTGCACAGTACTTACGCACCACGGTTCCCGCAGCTCTCCATCCTACCCCCGCAACCAGTGACAAGCCCGAATCGTGCATCAGCACCCCCATATCGGTCAGTGTCTTCGCGATCAAATTCTGTAGGACTTCGCAGTGCCCCGTCCTTAGAGGTAAGACCACGGAAACCTTTGCATTTGACGACGCACTAGACCCACTGGATGCACACCCCTTTCTCCCTTTGCTTCGCCGGGCTCTGCACCCATTTGAACTTTTTTCTTGATTCCCGAGACGGCCTCGCCGCCCGGAACAAAGTGCAGCATGTCAACCGGAAATGCAACCCGGCGAGCGTTCAATATGTCATTGTGCAGGATGTTACGGAGACTCCTGGATGCAGAAATGGTCTATTCTCCGGAAAGCACACAGCAGAAAATGGGGAAGGCCACACCAGACCTAGGGAGGTAGCGAAGAAGAAGCAAATGATAAAAAGAAAAAGAGGTTGGGTCAGGACCAGGGAATATACAGCTAAGATTATAGAGTCGCGGGCGGCGGTGAAAGATGGTGTGATGAATCAAGCCACAGCTGGAAATAAGGGAAGTGATCAACACTCTATGCGTCTTCCTCGCTGTTTATCAGAAATGTAAAGGCCTGAGGGGTCACCAGCAACCGACACAGCAAGGACCATCGGAATCACCAAGAATCATCGCTGGATGTCACTGTCACCCCGAGCCTGCGAGAAGAACTCTTTGCACTGAGCTCACTCTGCTACTTGGTTGGTAATAATTTGGTACTACGCAAACAATGCAATGTAACCAGACGCTATATGTCAGGAGAATACGCCAGTCATTATCCTGCTTCTTTCGTCCCAAAACAGCCAAACCCATGTCTCTCCTCATTCCTTGGTTTTATGGTATCTATCCATCCGTCCTCTGAGGCTGCGTGTGACGCGATCGACTAGTCCCTCGAGTCGACACGGAAGAGTGCCAAGGAAAGAGCATCCGACAGCATCGCCTTGCCTGGACGACGGCTGATGGTGAGCATCCGGCCCAAGGGAACATCTCCAAATGGGGGTGGCCCCGGGGAGGGTGATCTGATGCTGCCTGGCGGCTCCGCGCTGCCATCCCCCTCCTGGCCAGCGTAACCGTAGCCGCTTGAGCCCGGGACTGTCAGGTTCTGCTCGAACAAGTTGCTGCTGGCAGAGCAAGAGCGAGACCGGCCCCCAGGGCGGTCCAAGATATCCGCTGCCGTCCCTGTCGTCCCTGCGGCAAGTGCTGCTGATCTCTCGGCTGCAGCCCCTGGCACAGCGAGGTTCATATCTGACGAGGATGAGACGGATGACGACCGGTTTGCATTGCTTCGGCGTAAGGTCCCCACCCTGTCAGGAGCAGGAGCAGGAGACGGGGATCGCGAGCGAACCGGGAATGGTCGCTCTATGGACAGGGATGGGAACGCGGACGCGGACAGAGATGGAGACGGCGACCGTGCGGTTGGAACTGCACCTGCACCGGCGAGACCGCTGGCAGTAGGATTAGGAGTCCCAGACCGAGACCGGGGGCGAACTTGACGGGGCGCCTCGAAGCGGGCGGCTCGAACCTCGCCGTCGTCCGCCCGAGGACGGGCCGACCTACCGGAGCTCGAGTTCCGCTCCTCCCGGAGCATGTTCCACAGCCCGGCGAACCACCTCTGCTTCTCCTCGGGTTTCATGGAGCGGATGGGGAGGACCTCGGCGCCGCCCATCTCGCGCGTGGGCCAGGGGAAGCTGACGGCCATCTCGCGCAGGGTGACCGGATGGAGATGCCGCAGCACGATGCGGAGCTGGGGCTCGACGTTCTCTACGGGCGGGAAGGCCCAGTCGGGCCGCTGTTCGAGCCGCTCGGCAATCTGGGCCATGGCGCCGACGAGCCACTCGATCGCCACCTCGTCGGGCACGCCATGGGCCTTGCTGAGCAGCCAGCCCAGCGTCTCGGGCGTGCCGGACTGGTTGAGGATGGGGATGCTGCGCTTGTCGTGCTCGCGGTCCTGGAGCTTCATGATGAAGTCGTTGTACTCGCGCATGGCCTCGAGGGGCAAGCCGACGAACCGCCCGCTGTTGAGCGCGTGCACAATCTCGTCGCCCAGCGCGATGCCCGACTTGATGCCGCTGTTGAGCCCCCGCCCGGGCCAGAAGTGCACCGTCATGGCCGCGTCTCCCGCGACGGCGACGAGCGCGTGTGGCCTGTTGATGGTGGAGGCCGTCTCGGTCGGGGCCAGGCACTGCACGCCCTCCCTCACCGCCTGCACCACTATGGGGATGCGCACCACGTTGATCACCTCGTCCTCCTTGAAGCCGAACAGCTTGAGCCCGTCCGAGATGGACTTCCACAGCGCGCCCTCCCTGTCCTCCGAGGGCGCGAACACCTGGCTCTCCTTGAAGCCCTCGGGCACGCCGCCGTCGGGCAGGCGCAGGCAGCCCGGGTGGCCAAAGGTCACAGGCTCGCCGTCCAGGGCCACCATCTTGTGCCACTCCTCCTCCGTCAGCTGCATGTTGAGGTAGCCGCGGCCGTCGTAGTCGCTGGCGTTGAGCAGGTAGCGCGTCTGGCCGAGCGTGAGGAAGACGTTGAGGGGCTGCGACCAGGGCAGGCCGGCCGGCCGGTTGAAGGCGAGGCCGAGGGCGTAGCTGCGGCCCCTCTCGTTCTCGTAGCCGTGGAAGTACGACTTGCGCACCCACGAGGCGGCCCCGTCGGCCCCGAGCAGCACATGGAAGTCGCCCAGCATGCCACCGTTGAGCTCCTCGCGCGTCACCCCCTTGGCATGCAGGTGGATCAGCCCGGCGAACTCGGGCGCGTGGCATCGCCGTAGCAGCCGGTCCTCCACCTTGCGGATCTGGATGTTGGCCGACCCGGGCCACACCCGCTCCGGGCGACCCTCGAAGAGAGCCTGCCGTGATCCTTCGCTCATCAGGGTCGTGACCGACTCCTGCAACGTCACCACCTGGTCCCGCCTCTTGGCCGTGGGAGGGTAGTCGAAGTAGGGACTGCCGTCAGCAGCCGTCAACTGCACCCAGCGCCGCTCCCACACGTGCACCTCGACCTTGCCCGCCCCCTTCTCCGCCAGCGAGATGGCCGACGCGAGCGCCGTCGGGCCGCCTCCAACGATGCAAACCTTGAGACGAGCGGTCGGGTATTTATACCAGACCGCATCGGCAGGCAGCGGGTCGAGGTTGCGGGCCATGGCCGGGTCGAAGAAGAAGTCGACGAGGGTCTTGGTGCGCTCCGTGAGGACGGCCTCATGCACCCGGCCCTTGATCAGCAGGAAGCGCACGCACTGCAGCAACGGGGTCGCGGCGAAGCTGGTGTGCCTCTTGCCCATGATCCTTGTCTGTACCGCCATGGCCAAGTCGGGGATGGTGCGGTTGGCTCCATTGCTCACGATGGCACGCATCTCGGAGCTGATTACTGGGTCACCACTCATGTTGCCGAACCGGACCAGAAATATGCGGGCCCGCTCCAGATCGGTGCGGCCATCGGTGCTGTCCATACCCCACGCTTCCTCAAACACCTTGGGGAACAGGATGTCATCGATGCCGGGCGCGAACGGTCCAACTCCCCCTCCTGACGCCACAGGGTTGGGGCTTCCCTGGCCCCTCCTGGAAATATTAGCTCCAGGAGAGCGAGAGCGAGGACGACGTCCCCGGACGGCGAGGCTTGAGGGCATTTTAATTTGCTGTTGTTTCTTCGCTGAAGACAGGATGTACGTTCCGATTATGTGTGTCGTAGACACGGGTGTGTGAGTGAGAGAGAAATTCGCTTCTCGTGGAATAGACGATTGGAATGGAACAGCATTGAGGCAACGTCCAAACCAAAGAAAGGTTGGAGAAGATCACACCTTTCAATTTCCAAGTGATAACAGGGCTGGGCGATCCGGCAACCAATTCCAATCACATGCTCACCAAGGGAAAGCCTTGTTTAGAACAAAGGCAGTTTGGCATGTTGACGGGATGTTACTAGTTTGTCGCGGGTTGGAGCAGGCCTTCAGCCCTTCACTGGCTACACGTGGCGCGCCCAGCGGTTCGCATGAAAGAGGAAAGTTTCAACATACCCAAGAAGCTACCGAGCGTCTTGACTGCGCTTATCGTCCCCTATAACTAGGTACAGGCTTATTTTTGGGTTCGTTTCTGACCTAGGCGTGATAGCATGTTATGCTTGATTGGCTAGGTCGCAGCCAGGCCGGACTTAGCGGCAGTCTGGTGGCGGCGGCTGTCTGAAATTAGAACCATCCAGCCATCCCCCAATCCCTTAATTGGGACGGGGGCACGGGATAAATGGAAAGCTGCATTTCAGCATCTTGGAAGAGAACGGGAAACCACGCTTTTACGGTCGTCTTATGTGCGTCGATTTGCGATTCTGCCACATTTGCACATTCTGGGTTGTTTCGCCTGTGCGTCTCCCAGATGGGAATTCTACTGCAGGCGGGCGGGGTCCTCCTAAATCTCCAGTTGCCCTCATCTACCTCAACCTGTCACCCTCTGTGATACTTGGCCCTCCTCTCAAGGGCTCAACGGAACTTCTCCAGCATAACTGAAATAAAAATCCCTCCTACCAAGGCGACTAAATAATCGCGGTGTCTAGGCCCCCTTACAGATGTCTCAATGCACGATCATTAATGTGAGGTAGGGGGTTACGATAAGGGAAGGCCATCGGCGCGGGATTGCAACCGTGGTGTCCTCTGAGAGGCTTGGCGGTAGGTACCCTAAAGCATGCCTGGAACCAAGGCCGAGTTGGCCGTGCGCCCAGGCTCCATTTTGCGGAACCGGAAGGCTCTGTGCTCAACTGGAATTAACCCCACTGCTGAGACGCCCACTGCCACCAGCTGAGCCAGCGCCAGGCAACGCTGAACCTAGCCTAATCAATCATAGTATTGACAGCCGCAAATTATGGCGTCTCATCCCGCCACAGGCGCAGTACAAACAAACGCTGCCCAATTCCTGACAATACCAAATTCATCCCCCTCACTCCAAAGCACGCAAGGCTGGTAGAGCGCTTGCTTTGATGGACAACTGCGTTGAGGAGACCTGAGAGTGTCATGATCTGACCCTTTGATCTCTGGGACGTTGCTGGAATCGAGAGCGGATCCGTTGCTGGCTGCACTGACAATTACTGTCCAGCACTTGCTCTCTAATGTCTGGCAAGCCAGGGCCAGGCTACCCTGGGCTTACCCTGGGACGACTCTCGCCAGCACCAGTTACACAGAGATCAACACAAAGTGTTGCGCCAAGGTCGACGTGGTTTCTCGCAGAGGCAGCTGTGTCAGCGCGTCGACTGTGGAAGAGGCCTGTCCGCCCTCTGAAATGGATGTGTATAGCGCTTTTTACACTAATGAGACATCCTGCGCTGCAGGGAATCGTACTGAACAAATCTACCTAGACACCTGGGTAACTGACCTGCGAAGGCTTCCCTCTCGAGTAGGCGGCCCGGTCGGCTATGGAGCTGCTTCTCACAGCCGCTTAACCATCACATTCTTTCCCTTCCCACAAGACTGATACTTCGCAAAGACATCCGCGACCTTGGGGTCCTTGAACGCCGCCGCCGCCTCCTCCAAGCTGTTCCAGCCAATGACGCCCAGCCCGACAGAAGGACCATCGCCGATGCTCCTCCCACCCCATGTCGACTTGCCCAGGACGCTCACCATCTCCGACCACGCCTGACCCGCCTTGGAGCCCTTGGCCTCATCGGGCAGTTCCAGCGTGGAGAACTGCATGAACGCCTTCGAGAGCTCTGCGGGGTCCGAGGGGAAATCGGCAACCTCGAACCTCGCGGCCACGGGCTCCCCTCCAGCCCGAGATTCATATAGAGCCTTGTGCTCCTGCGCCCACGCGGACCCCGCAAATGCGGCCGCGTCCTCGGCCGTCTTGAACACTAAAGCCACAGAGCTGTCCGTCAGAACAGGACCCAGAAGGGAGCTTGATGGGTGACCGTCATCCTGGCTAGGAGAGCAACCATGAACACTAGTCTAATAGTCTTAAAGAAAGAGGGCAAACTGGACTTACGGATGCATTGTATGAAGCGGAACTCGGTCACGGCTGACCCGTTCTCTGCCACAATCGGCCCCCCGAAGGCTCCCGCAACGCCAGGCTGACCGCTGAGGTCGCCCTTGAGCGTCGGCCAGGCGGCCAGGAACTTGTCCTGGCTCTCGGCAGGAATCTGAGGAACGATGATGGTGACGAGAGGCATGATGGATTGATTTTTCCCGTGATTCGGGGTGGATCCGGGGAGAGAGTGGAAGCAAAAGAGTAAGACTAGATGAAGTTGGAAAGCGCGCTGCCTAAGATGAAATGTCGGCTTGGACACCAGGCCGTTGTTGGGCGACATCCCATCCTTTAAATACCACTTGTTCCCACGAGGGTACGTGGTTCCTCAAGCCAGGCATAGTACGCAGGACATTGCATTAGATTCCCGACCCTTCATCGTATCATCAGTTGCGCCTCTGCAGAAGCTTGTCGAACCGGTGGCCATGTTAGCATGGATGTGAGCGGTGCTGCTAGCTACGCTGTCAAGGTGAGTTTTCGCGGGTGTTGTTGATGCTTCGCCAGTCCGGTCTAGGATCTAGTCTAGTTCGGAACGGTACGTTATTGGCGGGAGAACGCCTCTCAGCTCTCTCAGTTCCCTACTCAAACGGATAGGAATCCGCGTATAAGTAATTCGAGAAGTTTTAATTGAAATAGATATATAATAATTGCGAAAGCGAGGGCTATGTGTTCCTCGCTTTCGGTCTCTTGATCTTCCCGCTGGGCCTTTGAAACATGTAACAGCCCGGCCGGACTCTCATACTAGTACCATCTCCAAGGGGTTCCGGGACGTAAGGGGACATGGCTTGCTGGCAAAATAGGGGCGACTAAACTTAGTTGCGTACCAGTGCGAGCGTCCAGCTATTCATGGCATGTTGGAAGAGGTACAGATTAAGCTGGTCTGTAGAATGGGAAGAGATCGGCTCGGCTGCCTATAATAACATTGTCCACAAGGATCCCAGGACCGACTGGAAAGGAGACCCACTCAGGTCGATCGTTACATTGATTCTCAGCTACTGCGTAGTTTATTATATTCCACCCCTTTTGAGAATTTTTTTTGAATTCCGCCAACAGATCAGACCAGATGAGAATCTACTTCAAGCCACCCTACGCTTTCATACGCTGATTGTCTTGAAGACGCTGAACTCCTCGCCCGTGGCAACTATGGCGCCTGGGATTTGCGGGTGCCAGTGCAGCTCCTTTACCTTCTCATGATAGTGTACAAAAAGCAGCTGGGGTGGCACATCCTGTACGCCCGCCGTGTCCTTGCTCTCCTCGTCATCCAACTCGACGGCCAGGTCCCAGAGAGTGATGGTGTTGTCCGCAGCCGCGACAGCCACGATGCTATCGTCCGAAGGGTGCCACTCGACGCTGGTGATCTGCTCCTTGTGGTAGCTGAAGTTGGCGATCGGCGTCTGCTTCTCTGACTTGCCCGCGCTGCCCGCAGCTGTGGGCTTCCACTGCCGCAAGTCCCACACGGCCCAGGCTCCGTCGTCGGCGCCCGTGGCCAACAGGTGAGTCGTCAGTCGCGACCAGCTCAACACGTTGACGTCCGTCTCGCTGACCTTGACCGTCAGCGCGGGGCTCCGACTCTTGCTACGTATGTCCCACACACGGACAGTGCCGTCGCTCGACGCCGACGAAAACACGGAGGCCTCGGAGGGACTCCATTGGATATCCTCCACGCTGCTCGCGTGGCCTGTGAAAGCCCGCGTGTCCGTCACGAAGCCACCACCGTCTGTGCGTGTTGTAAGATATATCAAGCCGTCGTTGTCGCCTGTCAGCAGTCGGCCAGCAGCGTGCAACTTGGCTGGCGACCAGTCGACCGCGTAGCCTTCTGACTTGTGCGCCCGGATGGTACACAGCGGCTTGTTCTGCTGCGGTGTGATCACAGTCCCCGGCGTATCGAAGGATGCCAGGTGCGGCGAGATATCGTGGATGTAAACGTTGGTGGACTCTGTCATGGCCGCGGTCAATGTCGTGGGCGGTCGCTCTGAGGAAGTCGAGGGTGTTTGGTGGGCGCGTATCCGGTTGGTGGTCGAATTCAATGGGATCGACTTGGACTCGAGAATAGGGTCAGCGTCCTCATCGTTATCGTCGTCGTCATCGCCCGAATCTTCGCCCTGGTTATCGCGTTCCATCTTGCTCAAGCCGCTGAACTTCATGATCATAATCTGGTTCTCGTTCGCCCTCATATTCTCCGCCTGCGTGCCAGCAACAGTGTACATCGTGGCTGGGTACACCTTACGGCCGTCACCAAGCCCGTCGCGCACGATATCGAAGGATAAACAAGGCCACGGCATACCAAGGCTGTGAAGCATGTCGTATGTTGTAGGATCGGGTGCTAATGTCTGGCCAGCTTCGAGTTTTGTTCGGCCGACGATAAAGGTTCCCGGGCCGGCGCTGTCGAGGTCCATCGCGCCTATCACAAAGCCATCCAAGGAGCTAGTTAGCTGGTTCCACTGCTGTAGAACACAAGACAGAACGGAGAGTAATGAGAAAAGCCACCCACGAACCTGCTGCTCGCTCTTCGGCCTCCCGCTCAGCGTCTGGTCTGCCGTCGACCCCAGCTTCTACGATCTCGTCCTCGCTCTCGAACTCGTCCTCAAACTCGTCTTCAAACTCGCCCATTTCCGCCCTTGATCGGTCGTCAACCTCCATGGCGTCAGCATCCGCTTGGGGCCGGCGCCCACCTTTGAGAGCGCCGCCGGGCCCGTTGTCCCCATCCAACGGTCGCTTCCCGGGATCTGGCTTGCCTGAGCCTGTAGGATAGCTTGAAGTCATGGCTCAATTGAGGTGGGAGAAGGTTGGGTATGGCCTGCTGGCACTACAGATGATTGTGTCTGCGTTGATCCTGGTTGCTCTAATATTTGATGTTTTTTTAATAATTTTTTTGTTCTGTTCTATGACACTCCGTACCAAGAAAATTTGAGGACCTCCCCTCCATCCATTTTGTGGCTTGCGTCCCGAACAAAGCATTCCCCCACCGCGGGGTAATCCGAGGTGGCTTTTGCCTGAGGGTTTGTGGCTGCTGCACAACTGGGTTGCCAGCTTATCTAAGCTTGGTCTGCTCATGCATTTTGACCTGTGCAGCAATTGAAATAGGTAGGGCCATCCTTCCTCGAGGCGCCATCTTGATCCCATGCTCGTCCCGCATCATGGACAGGGTGATACCGCCAGCAGGTAATGCGATCTGATATACCGACTCGATGTGGTACGCGAAGTCGTAGCCATCCCAGTCTGGATGCCTCTCATTGAACTCCTTGTTCCCCAGTCCATCCTCTGGAAGCGGCACATCGCCCTTGTTTCGCGTCGCGGCCATCTCCACCTCGCATACGTGGGTGATTGCCGAGTGTGGTGCCGTACGGTAGAACCAGATGCGCTCAACTCCGGGCATGTTGTACTTGCGAAATTCGTACGTCTTTGTGCCGTCGATGATCTGCTGCATATACGGGTCGTTGATGGCAAGCATCATGTCGCCCTTGTCGCCCCTGTCGCTCTTGTCGTTCTGCTCTTTTTTGTGGGGTTTGCCGGTCATCTCGTTTTCTCGGTTGTCGAGCAGACTCCACGGCCCTGGAGCTGGAGCCTCGAATCTGGGGTTCTGGAGAGGGTATCACGTGGACAGCAGGAGAAGTTGGCAATGTGCCAAGGGCTCATGTTCATCATTCTTCAAATTTCTAGTTCTTGCACATTGTATCCCGCCTTTCTTTCTTGCATTTTCCGCAAGATGGACTGGAAGTGCCGAGCCGGAACTTTTTCCACTCCCCTCTTTACAGATACTTTCCCCCATTGACGGGATGTCTGGTCGGATTCTTGGCAACCAATCACACCTCTCGCGGCGTATGTTCCGTGAGCCTTCCATCTGCACTTTGCCTTTCTTGTCCTTGCATTTCCAAGGTTGCCTTCTTTTTTCTGGGCGAGAGCCGCACCAATCGCCTCCGACCACTACCACCACCAACAGGCAACAGGCAACAGGCAACAACTGCACCTAATAAATATACCGGAAGCCGAGCGCCCTCCTGTCCACCCCGACCTCATCCACACAATCATTCATGTCGCCCTCTCCAGCCTCAGCGTCGGCCTGCTCGAGCTTCGCGTTCTCCTTCTTGTGCACAAAGCGGAGGACCACGGCCAGAATGGCCACAAGCGCACAGGCGACAGTGTTGGCGCTGCCACCGGGTACATAGCGAGGAGCGTGGGAACTCGGATACATGTACGAGCCGTAGATGCTCGCGCAGTTGGCGATCATGTTTGCGATGGCGATGGTTGCCGATCGCTTCACCAGCGGCCGAGGGAAGGAGTTGGCCACCCAGGACACGATGATCTGGTATGCCGACACGGCGCCCATGGGCATCAGGAACATGGCAAAAAAGCGGGCACCGAGCGCCGTCGTGGCCGTTGCGATCACGTTCCCGATGATGGCGATGATCATCAGGCAGATGATGTGCAGTGACCGGTCCTTAGTCCTGGCGGACGACCAGGTCACGCCCACAGACAGAAGGAATGTGGCAAACTTTGGATCGCATCATCTTATCAGCCAATCGACTCCATAGCCCACCCTTGATTCTCCCTTGGCATTATCCTCATCCGAGTCACCGGACAGCGGCCGTGGTCACTTACCCAGACAGGAGCCGTCAGCCAAAGTGTATTGATGGGACTGTAGCCAAGTGTGCCCACGATGCTTGGGAAGAAGTACTGGAACGTCTGCGTCAGGATGCTGATGTGCTGTAGCAGGACAAAGATGTACAGTCGGTAGTCCTTGAGCGCCAGTTTCAGTCCGGCCCAGATGGACGCGCCGTGCTGCAGGTCGACCTCATTAATGTCTTGCAGCAGCCTCCAGGCGGCGAAGGACCTCTCCTCCTCGGTCAGCCACTTGGTCGTGTGCGGATAGTCTGGAAGTATGAAGCCGACACTAATGGCGACACCGATGGTGATGACCCCTTCCTATTACGATTTTTGGCGGACCGATTTACGGGTCAGCCTGATGAAGCTACAGTAGTCGTGTCATTAAAGCCAGCCTTGGTCCGGCTCAGGGTCAAGCTCAAGGGAGAGGATGACATGGACTCAGCCCCAGACAGACTCACAATGATAAAGAGCCACCTCCACCCTGCGATTCCCATCGACCCCTCCAACCCTCCAAGAATGGCTGCCCCAAGCAGACCACCAAACATGTTAGCGAGCGCGTTGCCTGAGTAGAACCAGGAGATGCGCCGGGTCAGCTCGGCCCGCGTGTACCAGGAGCTCATGATGAAGACGGCGCCGGGGAAGAAGGGCGCCTCGACGAAGCCGAGCAAGAAGCGCACCGCGATCAAGCTTCCGAAGTTGTGCACAGCGGCGTTGCATGTGCTCACCACGCCCCACATCATGGTCGCTAGGCTGAGATACAGCGACGGCCTCACGCGGGTGATGACCATGTTGGACGGCAGCTGCATCAGCAGGTACCCGACGAAGAAGATGGACGTCGCCAGGTTGAAGTCGGTGCCCGTCATGCCCAGGTCCTTCTCTAGCGTTCCCTGCCGCGCCTGTGCCAGGTTGGAGCGGTCCAGAAAGTTGAGCAGGTACATGACCACCAGGCATGGGATCAGCCGCAGATCGATCTTGCGCAACAGCTGCTTGGACATGTGATCCTTCCATGTCTGGTCCCGACCCTCGAAGTTTTCCACTGAGGCTTCATCCTTGGTCGAATGAGGGACATGGACTGCCGCTTCCGCTTTGCCATCTTCGATCTTGTCTGATATAGAACCGTTTGGCCCCATGGCTCAGTCGGGGTTGCACAGCTGTGGGGGGCCTGTGGCGCTGCTTGTGTAATTGGCGATGGCTGAAGTGAAAATGCTGACCGAGGACAGCCACGGCGCAGTTGTAGGTAGTTTCCACAGACGGCGGCTTTCGAGACGGTGAAAACACTACAGCAGTCTTGTTAATCCGAGGGTATCTGGCATGGGCTGGCGCAAGCCAAGTGACAAACAGACAAGAGTCTAGAGTTAGGAGGCAAGTATTCCTGCACAAGATCGATCATGATGCTTTGACGAATTGCACCGTCTACCTAGCTTTTAAAGGTGTCCGGGAACAGCGATCCTTTACGGCGTGTCTCAATTCACTTTTCCGACTTTTCTCCCGAAGACCGAAGCAAGGAAGCAAGTTCGCTGGACTTAAGCGTCTTAAAGTGGCAGAGGACCGCCTAGAGGCAGTGATCTGTCCGGGGCCAGGCCGGGAGTGCAGGACCGGATCCACCTTCCCCGCAAACTTGAGATCTTTCCCTAGTTTGTGCTGAGAATGTGGAAACAACCACCGGCAAATGCATCGCCCCTCCCAGCATTTTGCAAATTGCAATGTTCATTCTCGCTCGGCTCAGCGGTGACATCTTCTATAGGACCCTCTCGAGCGAGAAAAAGCACTAATAAATAGCCCTCACAACCTACGACATGGCCTTGCGTAAGGCAGACGAGAGTTATATCCTCGACCAAGGGATCCTTAACGGTAGGAACTCCCAAGTCTCCCATTTAGTATGATCAGTTTGGATGGCTCTCTCCACGAGTACTTCGGGCGTCAAGGCAAGGCGGGTGCTTTAATCATGTCAATGAATGACGTGGATCACGTCACGTGTTTTTTCTGCTGGGTAGGTAGTACTGAAGTCCGGCCTTCCACCGGCGACCTTGCAGTCAACTGCGTGATTGGCGAGTTCACGTACACGTCCGAGCTCTCCAAGGCCACGACCTCGCTTATCCGTGAATGGGGCAAGTGCCTGAACGGAGAGGGGGCGTACTTCTTCCTCTGTGACTAGGTGGACGGCGACCATCGAAGTCAAGAAATTTGCGGACCTCCATCGGACGAGCATCTCGCCCACGGGCAAGGTCGGCTTACAGGTGGTCCAGTATATGGTATGACGGGAGGCTACTGGCCGGCGTGTACACACTTGATCGTCGGATCAACGGCCCCTGGAAGGAAGTGGATGACGCTATGAGCATCGCCCTCTCCATCATCCTGTCTACGGTTATGCCTAGTCTGCTCGGCCCGCTTGAGAAGGATAGTCAGTCAAGGAGAGGATCATGTAACATGTGCTCGGCCTACGTGCCGCTTTCTAAGGCGCTGACCCAAGTCTTAGAGGATCTCCAGTACCTGATGGATAAGCATCGTGCCGAACCGCAGGACTCTGAGGTCGAGGAGCCGAAAGTGGTAGAGCGACTAGCGGAAGTGCTGCAGATTGTGGCGCGGATCATGCGGATGCTATTCACTGCCGGCCGACCATTGGAGGTTCAATGGATGGCGCTAACTACCCAGGTAGGTAGGTATTTGAGTTCCAACATGTGGCTTGATATTAGCCTCCTCATGGCTGACCAATCCAGATCCAACACTCGGCAGGATCACCATCGCTATGAAGCTTTTGGGCCATGCTGCCTAAGTCCCCTTTGCCTTCTCTACCCTCTCTCCGGACTGGAGTATCGTTAGGCCGTTTCTAAGAAACTCCGTCGCCGTTCCCGTGTCATTTTTCTGGGCTAATGCCACGCTTCAGCGGTACAACAGAAAAAGAATCGATGTGACCATAGGTCGGAGAGTATGATGAAACATTAGCAAGACCTGAATTGCTTGATAATCAAGTCTAGGAGCACTAGCCCTCTAGCTGTTCGCACAGTATCAGACTACTTGCTGCCTTGGCGGCTGAAGGACACTCTAGGTGTAAGTCGGTAAAGTGTCCTATTTTGACGAGGAACGGCCTGCATAAACTCCCGAGATACAACGCTCTGCAGCCTCCTCAAGAGAAATGTGGCGACAAAGGGGAACTAGAGCGCCAGCCCGATATTCAAAGCGACGGAAAAGAGCGAGGGCAAGGACGAAGACAGAGCGACATCCCAACTTGTCGGCCGCATCGCAGATAATCGAATTGAAGATTCCCGACTTGATGAGGTATACCGTGACGGGCTGACGGTGAGAGTGATGCGCTGATGCTCACTGCCGGTGCCAAGTGTGAGGCTGGGTAACCGGGGATCTCCCTGGGTGGTTTCTTTTTCGAGAATGTGTTCTATTTTTTTGGCCCTTTACTGTTGAGCATTTAGGTTATCAATGGTCCGAACTATAAACGATCTGGTAATAGCTCAGCCTGGTGAGGACCGTGACGTTGAGGTGTGGTGAACGGGGTTATATATGTGGCTGGAACCAGGTTATGTCTCACTGTCAAAGGTTTGCATCCGATTGGACGATTAGACGGACATTTATGACGCCCTGGTCACAGTCGAGTCCCTGTCTAGGAGAGGAACCATCATTCGTTCGGACAATTAAATGATAGTCCTCTGAGATTGGTATTACGGAGTATCGGTTGCCAGCTTCATATCAACATCATTTGTGTCTCATCTGCTGGGGCCCTATTCTCGATCCCAACCGGCACGACAGTATGAGTCAACCCAGACAGTGCCATTTGCGGACGCCTTCATTGGCCGAGGCGCACCTATTATATTGGAATTCTGCCTCCGATGGCTCTGTATTGACCGGAATCAACGAATTGTACCCACTAGGTTGGCTTCTTTTCGTCATTCCTGTTACCGTCTGTCCTTGATGTTTGCCAACAGGCTCGCTTTCAACGGGCGTGGAACTGTGCCTGTTTCGGTACATACACGCATGACTTTACTTAACGTGAGACCTACAACCCAAATAAATAAGATAATCAGCTTCGCGTGATCAAGAACTATGGACTGCAAGACAACTGGTACTGAGCCCCAGGGACCCAAGTTTGGAAAGCCCGAGTTTGGCCGGACCACTCCGCAAGGAATTACTATGAAGTAATGTAAATTAGCTTAACTCTTAACTGGGAGTTGATTCGTATCAACAACCTAAGGATTCACTGTGTTTAGCCAAAAATGCTGTGACGACAGCTTCAATCCAAACGCCATTAGCCTAGATAACTAGGGTTCGAAGGAGGGGGATGGGTTGGAAACTCGATGTGAGCTTTCTGGTTTCTCACTCACGCGATTGAGACCGTCGCATTCTGACTCCGCAGACTGACTACATTTGACCCGACAAGCTGGAAGCGCCGGACCTGCGATGTCAAGTTTTGTGGGCCTGGGACTGCTGGACTAAGGCAGGAGCTCGCCGGTGCACCACTGGCTCGTGGCTATTTTGTGGTAGACTAGACTAGTGTTGGATCCGAGCAGTGAGACCGATGCAACATCAATGGGGGTAAAATTTGAAGGACATCTGGAACGCAAAATCTTCATCCCTAGAAAGACGCCAAAGATAACTACAGTATGGGAAAAGCGCCAAAGATAAATACCTTGAAGAAGTTGACCAGATTAACTTATCTATTGACTTCTCTAAACACCTGCCGTAGGCAAAGGCGGTGAGATGCGCCTCTGTAGGTATGTATGGATCATGCTTGATGCGAACGTGAACCTCGTTAGGCCCTGGGCTAATTGGGCCCCCTCCCCTGTGTCCCTGCAATTCCATCATCCGAGAAATGGGGACTGGCGTGATTGGGTTAATTTAGGAACCATTCGAATGACCGCTGATGGGCTCGGGGCGGCGAATAAAGAAACTGACCGAGCGTCCGTCCTTACCGTTTCAGGGGTGAACCCCGGAGGTGCGTCACTAGTTTTCACTAGAGCTCAATAGACCGTACTTGTTACCAGAACGTCGGATAACCAAGACCCATGCGGCATCAGAATTGATCAATAAACATGCACCCATCGCATCAGTTTGCATCAGTCTGCATCAGTCTCCATCCCAGCAGGCATGTACTCGTCAAGCCACAGAGCGGCTCGCAGCGACTCCGGGGCGATTGGCAACGACTCTCAGCGAGATGAATTGCTGGAACCCGTCCCGCCAAGAACGGGACTCTGCGGGATTGGGATTGGGGCGTCTCCATCAAGGGGCCTCAATGGCCAAATGGCCCAATCTACCCACCAAGAGGTGGAGCGCGACTGCATCCTGCAGCGATTGCTACGTGGCAAAAACGCAAAGACGCTTGAAAATCTCATATTCTCGTGCTATGCGGGAAAGGTGTGTGGGCAACGTGGGAGGTCATGGCGGCTTGGGAAAGCCCGCCATTCTAGAAGCAGGTAAAAGAGCCCACCAGTCCAGAAAGCAGTTTGGCAGGTTCGTACAGGTTACGGGTAAGCGAACGCGACGGCACCGGAGTGAGGGGCTGGAGTGTTGGCTGCCGATCCAGGCTTGATACGGAAAGCCTCACGTACTTACCTTACTAGTACCTTGCCTGCGTACCCCGACCTGACCAACCTACCTAGTACGTACGTACTATCCGTGTGTTGGTAATCTTCGTGCCTACCACCTCTTGGCTAAACCACCTTCACATAATGGGTATGTAAAGTGTTACGCAGTAGACATCTCCGGCGTTATGTCCGTATGCAAGTAGTGTTGTGGGAGTGGGCTTCTCTTCTCTCAACCCTCCCGCTTCCAGTCACTCCTGCCTCTTCCCTCCTGCCACTTTCCGCTGCCCTCCCACCCCTCCCACCGAGGCACCTACCTACTCGGACACTAAGTACGGAGTAGCTTCGATCGTCCAATGGGGTTTTCCATTGACATTCTAGAATAGCATGGCACCTGCACCCAACCTGCTTCTGCGCTTGACTGACCCTCTGCACTCGGCCTACCTACCACTTAACTTGACTACAATACACTACTCTCTCCCCCCCGATCTGCGCTAACTCTAGTGCACCAACGTTCCGCACCCTCTTGTCCTCTCTCGCTTGCGCCAACAGCCAACCTGCAGCGAGAGAGCATGCGTCTTCATTGCGCTTGCGAGTTTTATAATGGTCTGGTCTGGTCTGACAGGTCATATCATTCCCCCCCTGTTTCTTGATCAGAAAGAGGACCCCGGAGGAAGGGTAAAAATCCCGCCTTCCCCATTCATGTTGCTGGCCACCTTGGTCATTCCCTCTCAAATATGAGTCTGGTCTAAATTCTCGTTTTCCGTATACCCCCTCGTTCTCTCCTGTTGTTTATATTCATTTTTCTTTCTTGGTTCCCTGTCCGTTTGGTTCCCTTCCCTCAAAATCCCTCAGTTGCACTCGGTAGTATGTGAGCGAGTGAGTGCTTCTCTGGAAGGATTCAGACTCACACCCTTTTCCACAAAAGGCTCCTGACCACTTAGGGGAGTTGCCGACCAACCCGCAAGCAAGGTAGCTACAGGGGACTGGATCGCTGTCGTGGTATATTTCCAGGTTGTTACTTTGTTTATCCGAATCCGTTCGTTGGTCTAGGCGGTGCACTTCCTGGTGCCTCGTCCGGCTTTCAGGCCGTCGGGTTGGCCGTCGGGCTGGCTGTTGTACTCTTGTAGGTCGTTCGAACAGCACCTAGCACGCACATCTGGCAGCTACAGTGCTCCGTGGCCATGGGTCGCACGAGGTTCCTTTCCGAGATCGCCCCGCAGCAACAACTGCCTCAACAGCTGGACCAACAGCAGCAGCGGCTACCTCACCCGAGATTCCCGCTACCGCTACCGCTGTCACTGCCACACCCTCACGTTGACGTTAACCTTAGTCTTGGAGTCAGCGGTGGCACAGGAGCTGCAATCGCATTCGCTGTCATTCTCGTCCTCATCACAACTCGTCTCATCACCGGCTTCATCAGCTACCAGTGTCGCCGCCAAAATCACCACCCCGGTGGCATCTCCACGGACGGCGCAAAACCGCCGCCGCTGGTGCCCTACTGGGTTCCGTTTCTCGGCCATGTGCCAAACTTCATCTTTGAGAAGGATCGGTTTATGAACCGCCTGCGGGCCGAACATCCGGAAGGTCTCGCGGCGATCAAGCTGTTCGGCACGACGCACATCTTCATTTTCCGACATGGCCTGGGCACTTCGCTCCTGTCGAAACCCCCTTCGGTCGCACACGGCGAGTGGGCACGACACCAAATCCTCAACAAGGGTTTCGGCTACCCGCGCGGTGAACTTGCCGAGTACGTCCGCATGAGCCATGACTGGCAAGACCTCTTCACCCGGAACCTGCTGTCCGGGTCCGGGCTGGCACGGATGGTGTCGTGCACGACGGACAAGATGCTCCAGAACATGTCGTCCTTCGTGACCTTCCGCCCCGACTGGGCGAGCCAGACGCCGTGGGAACGATCAGGCAAGACGTCGCTCATTCTCTCCCCTTACACGGGCGACGGGCCCATCGTCGAGACGTCGCTGGCCGACCTTATCCGATCCTTCGTGGGCCACAGTGCCAACCCTAGCCTCGTCGGTGAAGACTTCATGGACAACTTCCCTCACTTCTGGGAGCTGCTGTGGGACTTCACCGAGACGTGGATCCTGCTCGTGCTCGGCCTGCCCAAGTGGTTCGACCTGGTCTGGCCGAAGCTGGCACGCGCGACGGCGGCGCTGGACGAGATGCTGCGGTGCGTGCGCGAGTACGAGGTCGCGCTGGAGAAGTGGCACAAGGGTCAGGATCCCGGCCTGAGGTGGAGGCGCCTGGACACGGTCTCGGACCTGATCCAATCTCGAATGCCCCTGTACATGGCACGTGGGGTCAGCTTTGAAGCTCGCGCCGCCAACGAGCTCGCCCTTATCTGGGCCATGAACGTTAACTCCAACATGTTGGTGTTCTGGATGGTGTTCCGGCTCGTCTCCCACCCGACCCTCCTGGATCAGGTCCGAGAGGAAGTCGCCCCTTTTCTCGCCTTCAGCAAGCATGACGATGACTACAAGAGCGAAGGAGGGGTCGATCATCCCGACGAGCCCCGAAGCCTGAAGCACGTTAACATCGAGGGCTTGCTATATTGCTGCCCGATGCTCAAGGCCACATACGTTGAGAGTCTGCGCCTCGACAACAGCTCCTGGGCCTTCAAGCAGGCCAAGAAGGAGTTCGTCCTGACCGACAGGCTCAAGAATAATGGGCAGAAGTTCCTGATACCCAAGGGCGCGTATGCCCACGTTGTTGAGGAGCTGCGGAACACCGACCCTCGAAGCTACACCGATCCCCTCGAGTGGAGGGCCGAGCGGCACATCACCATGGAGAAGGGGAGCCCAGAGGATGCCGAAAAGGCCGAGATGGTCCCCGTCGCTAAAATGGGCGAGGTCAGAGCCTATGGTATGTGATATTGCTGACCACCACCTTCTGAGCGTCTCGTAACCAACTTACCTACAATCCTATCAACTGCCCTCATCCAATGTCTATGATGTTCGTCCACTAACACAAGGTTTCCACCCACCGGTCAGGCGCTGGCTCGCAGATGTGCCCAGGACGCAATTTCGCCCTGAAGGAAGCCATGACCTTCACAGCTGCCATCGTCTCGATGTACGACATTCAGCCTGCCGGCGGCGGGACCGAGTGGAACATAAAACCCGAAAAGTCCGTCGGCATCAAGACCCTCGTTGAGCCGCTTAGAGTGTGGGTAAGGAGGCGGTGCACATAAGAACATAAAAATGGGACAAACGAAAGGGCCACACCTCGGCCATGTACATACAAAAGCTCGCGTGTCTCTGGATGAACTGCATGAGGTATGACGGGATGATGGGATGATTGCACGATTGCATGGAAGCACGATAACATGATAGCTTTATAGCATGATAGCCATTATTGAAACCAGCTGTATTTAGCACTTGTCTTCTATCCTTTCGTCGGCTGTCCTCCAATTCCCCAAATTGCCTACTCCACCAATGCCAAACTTCACCCAACTCCTGGGTCTATCCTTCCTGACTTCATCCATGCCTTCCTTCATGCGAGCCAGCCAGCAAATCCATCGCCATCTGTATGAAGCCAACAGGAACCTTCCACTCCATCGCACCAACATCAAAGTAAACCTTCACAAAGAGCCACCCGGACAGTCCTAGCCAGGCAAGGGTCCACAAGTACCCGAAAAGCGAAGGGGTGGCTTGTTGTGGTCCGACCCGTTCCTTCTCTTTCCCCTTCTCAGGACCTAACGACCTTCTGCTCCTATACCAGCTCATCACCGCAGACTCGAAAAGGATTGCAGCCACCTGACTCATAAAGTACGTGGTGGTGTAGACGCAGAGCTTCGACAGTGAGATGTATCCCTTCGATATGGGATATAGGCTCAGGAGATGGAAGATTGTGCTGAACAGAAACCCCGTGGTCAGGTGGATGGCATAGGCTAGAAACGTGCCCTTGGGGATTCCGCATTGCTGTATGACATAGTGGCTGAAACCAAGAGCAGGCTGTTTTCAAAGAGCAGGAGAGGTAGGTAGATAGGTACCTAGTCATTAAGGGCAATCTCAACGTAACTAAGGGTAAACGGTCTAATAGTCAAGAGACTTACCTGCCGCAAAATCCCATGCCAATAAGTGCCCCAGAATCCCGCCACGGTAGAAGCAGAACTGAGACTACCAAAAATGGGGGGCCAGTCCTTCGGCTTGTTCAAACCCAGTCCGACGCTCACAGCTGCAACAAAGTTGTACTGGAAAGTCCACGACCCCCAGACAGTTGCCGCCATCAACAGCTCACTCAACAGAATCATCGGCAGCCCCTCCAGGGTCCACTGCCGTGGCACCGCCCATCGCTCAGCGATCAACACGACCGCCTCGACGGTCAAGCTCCCCGCCAGCACCATCAGCAGGCTGCGGCAGACGAAGCGGCCACTGGGTTCCCCCGGGTTCCTGGCGGTCGGAGTCCTTCGGCTGCCGTGGTTCCAGCCGACGCCCCTGGTCGAGAGGAGCAGCGATGCCGCCCAGCGCGCCTTCTCCCGGGAGAAAGGGACTATGGACTCGGCCTCGTGGGGTTTGCGGTCCAGGCGCCAGCACTCGTGCTCCACGCTGGGCCGGCGGAGGAGCAACTTCTCCAGCACGGGGAAGTACCAGATCCAGGAGGTGTTCATGGCGTAGCGCGCCTGGCGGAACTCGGGGAACTCGTCGAGGGCGCACGCGGCGATGGTGGCGATTATGAGGGTTGTGAAGATCGGTGTGCGGCCCTTGAAGGGCGGAAGATATAGGGAGAGGAAGAGAAGGGGGAAGAGTAGGATATGTGGAAGGGCTGAATTGAACATGTTGTTGCAGGTGGAACTCTTTCTATGGTTTTGATTCAAGGGGTTCTCGGATCACTACTGAGGAATCAGGTAAGTTGGGAAAGTACCATCAGCGCCGAAGTACGAGGTGAAGTCCCGGTCTTTCTCCTGATGAAGACTTCAAGAGCGGAGGGCCAGGGAATATATGATTCACGCCGTAGTAGGATCTCCCTAACATATTTTCCCAGAGGGCCATGAGTGTGTTTCGATCATGACAGTTTGTCCGACCACCTCATCTCCTGACCATTCATATGATGATGCCCTTAAGGCTGAAGGCTAGCAGTAGTGGCCTGATCATTTGCGTCTTTCAGCTCCGATGTGGGTTGAGCTGGTGGGCCCACTTTGGGCCGAACCTCCGATTTTAAAGTTTCTCCCGTCTCGCCGATCAGCCCCGCCCCAGTCGGCATGCCCGTCCCACATGGCAAATTCCCGGCCTCTTGCCCCCTCGTAGGTCCTCTTGCCTCACTGCAACCCCCAATGGGCTAGGTGGCAAGTGAAAGAATAAAATATCCAGAAAGTTATGTGTGGAATAAGCTTAAAGGCTAGCGTGTTTGAAGCTTGTTACATGCCGCCATGATGGATGTGTCAATTGTCAAAATGGCTGCCTGCCCAGCTGACGTAGCTCCTGGGGAGCTGCGCAAGCTGGGTGGATCTACATTCCAACAAAAGCAGACGCGACAAAGGGATTCCAACAGCATCTGAGGCAGCTTTCCAAAAGCTGCCGCAGCATATAATTCACATGCTGGCCCGGAAGATTAATCACCAACTTCAATTCCTTTCAGGCGAGGTGGATTAGGTTAATCCAGCTGAAGCAACTTGACTGAAGTTGCCGAGGTTCTCTTGTTCAGGGGGAAACTTCCGCCTCATCACCCACGCCACCACCAATGTTGAAGCTGCGCCACAACCGAAACGCCCAAACCGGCCTAAACCAACAGCACACACCTCCCGCCTGGGAAAACGCCTTGATGAACGCCTTCCATGGAGCTGGAGCTTGACCAATATCCATCCAACGCGATTAGCCACAGAGGCCTCAAAACGGGGGGGAGTCATCAAACCAGCCTCGGTCAATGAGCTTCGATCACTTGAACATCTGTGATAAATAATTGAAAGTGGCAGGAACACCCATTGCAACTGAGAAATGAGGATCGCATCACTGGCAGGACATCAATCACTCGCTCCAGACTGAGGAGCGCTCATCACAACTTCACAAGACACGACGTGCATGGGGCTTCAAAGTTGCCCCCATTCATACGTACGCCACACATATAGGGCACTCGAACGGCTTTGGCACTCTGAGAGACCAAGCATCAAATCATGGCGGCTACCCGCCGCATCCCCTTCACAGCACCTGCAGATGGGCCTGTCAATCAAGATGACGGGCCCATGGAGCCGGTGCCAGCATACTCAGCAACAGATGACACGAGCCTCTCCGCCCGGATCGACGGCCTTGACGGTGCCATGAGGGAGGCGCTCAACCTCCCGCTGACCTTCTACCCGGTGTTGGCCCCGCACAGCCTTCAGATGCAGCGGCGGTACCTCCCAATGTGGAGCAGCACGTTGTCGTCGTCGTCGGCGTCATCATCGCCGCATCAGCAGCACACAAACGCCGCCTACGATGCCCTCGACCTCGCCGCCCAGGAGGAGGTGCACGCCATCCAGGTCGCCATCATCACGTCTTTCTTCTCCTCCGTCTCGAACCGCCGCGACGACCTCGTGACCGACTTTGTGTCTCACGGCCTCATCTCGCCGGACTGCCCCAACCGGGCCGGCGAGACCCCGCTCCTGGCCGCCGTGCACGCCCACAACCCCTCCATGGTGCGCACCCTCCTCACCCTGGGCGCTTCCCCGAACGCGTTCGGCCGCGCCCCCGAGCCGCCCCGCCGCCAGCACCAGCAGCCCAACCAGCCGGCGCCGCTCCGCACCCCGCTCCAGCTCGCCGCCGCCCAGGGCAACCTCGCCCTGGTCCGCTACCTGGTTGAGGACTGCGGCGCCGACGACGCGCTCGTCTCCCCCTCGGACGGCGCGCTGGCCCTGCGCCTCGCCGCCGAGGGCGCCCACAGGGAGGTGGTGTCGTACCTCCCCGCGCGGCGCGGCGGCGCCTGGGTCAGGTGGCGCGTCGCCCATGAGCGCGAGATGCGGGCCGTGCGCCACGCCGCGGAGGGGATCCTGTCCTTCGCGCGCTTCTTCGCCTACCACCTGCCCCGGTTCCTGCTGTGGGACCTGCCGCGCGAGTCGTGGAGGGAGCGCCGCCGCTTCGGCCGGTGGTGCGCGCGCCAGGCGAGGGAGCTGCCGGGGCGGGCGAAGCGGGCCGCGGGCTCGGTCGTGAGGGGCGCCAAGGCGCTGCCGGCGGCCCTGGCCAGGGCGGGGAGGGCGACGTGGCGGGCGGTGCAGCGGATCCCGTCCGCGCTGAGGATCGTCGGGCTCTGGATATGGCGGGGGCTCAGGGCGGTCGCGGACTCGCTGGCTGACATTGGCGCCAAGGTGCTCGGTTTTTTGCACACGGCCGTCTCGGCCGTGGTCGACTTCTTCCGCACCATCACGCTCAAGGACGTGCAGGACGGGCTGGTCGCCGTGCTCCGCGCCCTCTTCGTCGAGCTGCCCGTGGCGGTGTGGTCTTTCCTCGCCAGGTTCGGCACCGTGTCCTACGAGGTGCTCAAGACGCTGTTCGGCTGGGTCGGCCAGGCCATCTGGTACCTGCTCTGGGGCGTGTGGTGGGTTGTCCGATACATCCCCAAGCGGCTGCTACGGATCCTAGAGGCAATCTCGCGCTCCATTGCAAAGGCGTTCCAGGAGGTGCTTGTGTGGTTCGACCCAAAGAGGATCTGAGCTTAGGGGCATGACTATCTCAGGGTCATGACACAAGAACTAAAGGGAATAAGCGACGGGCTGCCACAACCAAACGTCTGGCCGCATTCGCATCATAGTCTCATTCCTTGATCTCATTCCTTGACGCCTCTAGTACGAAGCAGCTGAGCTGTAATTTCCTTTGTTTTTCTTGTGGTCCAGTCAATTCTCAATATCAATCTGTTACCTGCTGTCAGCCTGTGGTTCTGATTTGGAATGTGCCTGTTTGAACTAATGTCTTGGATATTACCTTCATATCGAGGCCCTGAGCTTCACTTTATCAAGTTCCTACCTAACAAATTAATTACTTGTCCATGGCACCAATGCCGTTGGTTGCCCAGCGTGGATCAATATCCAAACACGAGGCTTGCTTGCCAACTGTTTGCTAATTAACACGCTAATATATATCGTTTGTTTCAGCTTCGCCTTTACATACCAAAGACATGACTCTACATACTTCAGGGAGTGTTGATTACTAATAATCAATGCACAAATCCAGGTCGGCTGCATGTTTGGCGTGCCTGACGGTCTCGATCGGTTGGCATAATAAGCACAACCCCTAGTAAGGCCTTGAAGGAGACGCCCCAAGAGAGGCACTTGCCACTGTCCCCCGCAAACTTTCCGGGGCGGTGCTGAGGCCTTCTTATTGGGTCCGTCACTCGAGTCATCATCTGTCGTCCCGACGGGCGGGATTCGCCGAGCCCGGGTCAGAAAAAGCCACCACTAGAGCGCGACCCTGGCCCATCTAGCCTCGTCGTCCAGATCTTCGACAACGAATGCTACCCACCTGTTCATATAAACGACTCATGGTTGAAACAGGACTACGCGATAATTCGCTCTACTCTGTTTTTAAGCTGCACATCAATCGCTTGTAGGATAACCGAAGGGGGTATATCAGAGGCTCTTAACCTGTTCCGACTAGTCCTCGAGGCCAGCAGCAGCATCCACGATGCGATTGATTGTTTCATAATCCTGGTCCTAGTCGTTTTCTCAAACCTATCTTATGGGAATTGATTCTAGTCTGTACTAATATGCCCGTGCAAGACAAACAAAAAATTAATCTTTTTGCCTGCTCCAGAGTTGAATTGACCTTCTTGAGTGCTTGTTGACATTTAAGCTCGACAGCTCCTCCCTTGGCCGGACTCATCGACATCCGCCCATTGATGCTTACGGCTGCTTGGCCGTTCTTCTAGTAAGTACGGAAACTAGCGTAGAATAATTAGTGTTTGGATTTGTTCGCAAGGCTCCAATGACTTCTGCGCCCAGAGCACAGATTTTGATGCCCATGAACCCCTTGGGACTGCCGACCTTTGAAGCTTTGACTGGTCGAAACCATGTCCGCAGTCAACTGTCAATTGTCAATTGTCGTCAATGCCACTGCTGCATGGGCTCCTAGATCTTAGGGGTGGGTAGCATATAATTATTACCTAGTGAGTTCATCTAAATATCAAAACATGACCCCCACTGTGCTTCGCATAATATAATTAGTGTAGAGCCTTTCTTCGCCTCCTCTCGATCAGCCTTCATTGTCGTAACATATAGAATCTTAACTGAGCTTCACGTCCAGAATTCAACTCAAAGCAAATATTGACCCCTTACTAAACCGCTGCCAGCTTCAGCGCCTGAAGCAGCCATGGCACACTCCCGGCCTCAACATCTGACGGGGCACGCCCGACTCGGGGCTCCACGGCACGTATCAATCCAGACTATGCAGCCTCGTCCAATTCGGCAGATGTCAACGACTGCCAGTTCAGACTGCGAAGACCCATCCGACCTCGCCGACATGGTACCCTTATCCGACATCGAGACGCTGATGCCCCCGAACTTCAGCTACCCGCGCACTAGAAAACAGTGTCTCGTCCTCCTCAAGGTCGGCTCGTCGCCGGCCGCCGCCCAGGAATCTGTGGGAGTCTCTCATCAACTGCGTCGCGGACGGCGGTGAATTAGGAGGCTTCTCCGACCGTTGCTGCGATCGGTATTGCGACAGATGTTGTGACAGATGCTGCGATCGATGCTACGACCGATGTTGCGACCGATGTTGCGACAGGTGCTGTGACAGATGTTGCGATAGGTGCTGTGACAGGTGCTGCGATAGGTGTTGCGACACCTGCTTTCTCCGGGCCGCGGGCCGGTGCTGCAACTCCGTCGATCGTTGTGGTGACCCTTTTACAATGTAAGGATTACGAACTCGATAATTAATCTTGTTGCCCCAAGGTACCCCCTATGCCCCCTTTCAGCATTTCGTCAGTTGGGAATCGGCTGACTAAATACTCTCATATGTTGTTCGTATAGACTCTGCTTAGCCATGTGCGGCAGGGACCGCCATGGGAAAAGACAGGGAGCTATCATTGAACAGGCAGAGCAACTGCGAGTCGCGGCATCCATACACGAGTCGGATGGAAGATAATAAGGGAGGGGCCATGGCAAACTGCTACATGCCATCAGGGTCAGGTGTGAATTTACCTGAAGCCCTATATCTACAAAGAGCCGTGGCCGTTCACCTGACAGCCATACTCTCCTAATGTCAGTCAGCATCTGAGGGGAGGAGAGGCTACCCACCTGAGGTTTGGATCTGGTGACAAGGATCCTCAGGTTTCTCAGGGTTTTCAGGGTCCTCATGGTTTCCGGCAATCCCAGAGTCTTCAGAGTTCGCAGAGATCACAGAGTTTCTAGTCGGTTGGCGGCCCACTAGGGGTGGAGAGAAGGAGTTAAATGAGCGGCATCCCTCCGATGGCATCATGGCCTGGAGAGGCCGCTAGTGAATCCTTTAGGGGATGCAATAGAACACCATTGCGGTATCAATGTCGAAGGCACCACACTACCTATCTTAAGTGTGAGCAGGTTTGAGGTAGCACGTCCTCGTCAGTCTAGGCTTAGTAAGTGCCTTCTAGCGGGCTGCCCGTGGTGCCCACCGTGCGTGCCATGGGTCTCACTGCAGACGGATATCAGCTGCTTGAGTCTGGTCCAGGCACATTGGTGTCGGTGCAAAATAAGGCAAGTGCCCGCGGAAAGCACTTACAATATCGCGTTATCACATACCTACCTACCTGTTCTTCTGAGTCAAGCAACGCGAAGAAGTGCCAACATTGAACGGAGGAGTTGAGATTGGTGGAGGAGACTTTAAATAGCATGTAGATAATTACTTGGGGGACAATCAGAATGCTCCCTAAGACCGCACGGTCAAGTCATTCTCGAGCAACCCCAAAACCACATCCACAGGGGGCTACGGGAGATTTTCGACTTACAAGGGAATTACCGCAGGTACGTACGACATATGTACATATTAAATAAAACCCATGTTTGCGATCGGAGCTAAGAGCGTTGCACAACGGCACAGGGCTACGTACTACGTACTAGACTAGACTACGGTCGCAAACAAAGTGCGCACAGAAGGTGTTGGCTTGGCAGGTCGCGGGGATTCGCCTCCTATTCGGCACAGTGAAGCCCCTGAGATTTCCGCGATCTGAACGATCTGGCCACTAAGAGCTTGCGGATCTCCTGACCCCGTCGCACTAGATCCTCTTACCCCTCTTGGGCCCTTCATTCGTCAAAACGAACCAGAATTTCCCTCCCTTGTCTGTTACAGTCCACCACGCTTTAAGAGAAAGCCCCGAATGACAGACGAGCAGTCACAGAAGCAAACGGGAAGCACAGAAGCACAGAAGCACAGAAGCACAGAAGCACAGCAGCAAGATCACATGTGCAGATTTGCGGACCACTGTCCGAGAGCGTCCGATCAGGAATGCGGCGAAAGACACCCCCACTCGGTCACTCCTGCTTTTACCTCGGGTCGCGTCAAGAGAGGACCACCATGTTGACCTCAAAAGAAACTTGCGGAGAGGATGCATCATGCAGCAGGCTGCCATATCACCCGCTTGACATTCCATTACAGATTACCCGCAGCGCTTGACGATACTGCGAACGCGCAATCAGACAATTGACCGAGATGAGCTTCGAGAGGTCGTCGTTACACACCAAAATGAAGGCACGTTGCGTCGTACCTGAGCCCTGAGTGCAAAATCCCGCCTCCCTTCAATCTTCACGGCCTACCTACCTAATACTAGGCAGTCACGATGGCATCGTTTGGACTCCTTGAGGAGCGCTATCGATCGATGCACCCACACATTCGCTGCCATGGGTTGCTATGGGCTGCCATGTGCTGGGATGAATCCGTCACGCTCAGAGTGGGCGGACAGGTCATAGTCTTGGTCTTGGTCTTGTTTCGTTTCTCAATGCCCATGGTGCCGCGCCTCCTTTTTCTTTTCTTCCCAATTTAATTCTCCTTCGCCAAAAATACCACAAGACCCCAAACTTGCCCCGCAGCCTCCTTTTGCTTCATGCAGGTACTGATATCTCCCCTGACCCTCACATTTCCAGACAGGCAGGGTGATCGGCCAAGAGCTCGGCCAATTGAGATGCGGAAGTGGACTGCCACGCCGGGACTAGGGCGCCATAGGACGACCATTTCTATTGTTCATTCCTTCCCATCCCCGCGATGGCACGCCTGATTCGCCTGAGCTGCTGACGGGTTCGTTAGCTGTCGATATTGTGCTGAACCGGGCTCCTGGGCTTCTAAGCTTCTAAGCCTTCGGCACTGTTTCGCTTCTGGGCTTCTGGATTTCCTGGGACCAGCCAGTCATTGCCGCTCCTCGGGGATTGCCACATTTTCGAGAATCTGCGCCACCACCAAGCCTGCATATCTGCATATTTCACAGCTGTTTCCGCCCACAGTCCCTAGAGGAACAGGGAGAGGTCGAGACGTCCAAATTGCCTCCCATTTCTTCTGCCGTCTGTCGCACGTACCAGGACCGAGCATGCCCCCCCGCTCCTTGAGGCTGAGGACCAACCTTGAGTTCCCAATCCCGGGATCCCATGCTCTTTTAGGGAATATGCGCCGGCGTGCAGTGGCAGTTTGCGAACACGCCCCTCCCACGACAATACTTCAGTACGTATGCACTACCACCAGCGAGCTCCGTTTCTCCCTCCTTGATACCACTCCACAAGAGGAGACAAACCTCCAAGGACACCGAGCAAACGACCGGTGGGAGCCTCAGACCCATCCCGGGCCTTGGCCGCCCGTCACAGGTTCAGAGCCTACGGATAGACACAAAGAAACCTTCCGCTTTAGACACGTTCATCCCATCTTCATCCTATGTTATCCATGTCCATCCATGTCCATCCCACGTTCGGACAGTTGTGGGGTCTAGGCCTTGCCAGGCCAATCCCAGTCCAAGGTGGGTTAGTCGTCAACGACGGCAAGCCCAGACAAGATGCTAGTGCTTTACCGAGGAGGTTGAGTGATGGGTCGCCTATCTAGTCGCCTCGGGCCCTCCCTTCTCTCCTATGTTCTTTGTATTTAAGCATGCCCCCTCTCCCCGAAGATCATGCCCGAAATAGAGTTCATGATATCGACATCCACGACGGCATAGCTGGCATCAGCACCACCACACTCCTTTCCCAGGTGAGCGTATATACACTTTTTTGTTCTGTTTTGTTTGACTGTTTCTACTCATCACACAGTCAACCAACCACTCTCCTTTCGGTATCAATATTCACTCCTTTTTGCCTCCATACTCTCGCCTGTTGCACTCCTTTGCACGATCTCGTTGCTTCACCATACTACATACAGACAAGCACAAGAACCCCTCACACTCCTTTGAGGCATCCATCCACCTTGCCACAAGGGACAAAAAGAAAAGAAAAAAACCAAAAAAAAATAAAGAGAAGATGTTTGTCTCCAAGACCATCCTCCTCTCAACCCTCCCCGCCCTCGCAGCAGCCTGGGGGTCTCCCTGGTACAACGGTTTCAACCGCCCCTGGGAAGAAACGTTCCCAGGGAGCGGCGGCACGCTCCCCAACGAGGGCAACTGGAACATCATCAATGCCAAGCTCAACGTCAACAACGAGCTGGAGACGTACGTCCGGAGCACTCGGAACGCGCAGCAGTCGGGCGGAGGCACACTGCAGCTCGTCCCCTGGCGCGACAGCAGCCTCAACGGCGGCTGGTCGTCGGGCAGGCTCGAGTCCAAGTACGTCTTCACGCCGACGGCGTCTCGGCTCACGAGGGTGGAGGCGCACATCCGCTTCGGCTCCAACAGCCAGTCGAACAAGCAAGGGATCTGGCCGGCCTTCTGGATGCTGGGTGACTCGATCCGCCACGGCACCGCCTGGCCCGCGTGCGGCGAGCTCGACATCCTCGAGACGGTCAACGGCGTCCTGACGGGCTACGGGACGACGCACTGCGACGTCTACCCGGGCGGCATCTGCAACGAGGGCACCGGCATCGGCGGCTCCATCGGCATCCCGGACCAGAGCTGGCACACGTGGCGCCTCGAGATTGACCGCCGCAAGTCGCGCTGGCAGGACGAGACCATCACCTGGTTCATGGACGGCCGCCAGTTCCACCAGATCACGGGCTCCCGCATCAACAACGAGGGCGTCTGGAATTCCCTGGCCCGCAAGCCGCTGTACTTCATCCTGAACGTGGCCGTCGGTGGCAACTGTGAGTGGACACGCCTGTCCCCCCTTTTGGCCTCCCCTTGTCTCCTCCTCTCCTGCCCGATGAGTAACCACACTCCTTTTCTGACTCCGTATGAATAGGGCCCGGTCCCCCCAACGGTGCCACCCTCGACGGCTACGGCGCAATGATGGAGGTCGCGTACGTCGCCCACTACGTCTCTGTCTAGATTCTCATCAAAGGCAACCCAACGGCACCCCCCTCCTCGGTTACTTCTCAGATTCTTCTGTACATATTCCATTACCCTTACCCTGTACAAGCTTCTTCTCTTCTTTCCGTGCATATTACCAACCATTTCCCACCGATGCCTGCTCGAGGCGTTGGCTGACCTTCTTCTCTTCGTCCCTCCTTGCCGAGGCCATATTTATTTTGGGTTTTGATTACGGCGAAGGCTTGTTGCTTGAGCAACACAACATCCTCCTGTATATATGAAGATAGTATGAGGATACTCCATAAGAACGACTTACGACTACCTCACCTAGTGTCTGCATATGCCTGAGTCTAGCCTTCAGTGTATAGATGTCGTCTCCGCTCGAGGTTTGTGGGTGATACAGAGCTGATGTCGGACGTAGCCAATAGACTTACAATACAAGACACATGCAAGATAGAGGTGGAAGTGAAGGAAGAAAGTACAAGATGCAATAGGTAAGGCTGTGGTGCTGCTTAGCCCCTTGCACTGGCTGATAACCTTCCATGCTTCCCATAATAAAGTAGTGCACGTAAATATTTAACCATCGATAATATGATGTCAGACAGCTAGAATATTAATTGTTATAGGAATCGACAGCGACCGTCTACCTACAGGGTATCACCTCCAGACATACACAATTACAGGAAGAAGAGGAAATGGGTATCCCTGTTTCCATCCGCCCTGCAGGCGACGCAGAGTTCGACCACGTCCAGTATTAAAATGCAAGGGAAAAGAATGATGAATCCAATATGACCCAAGCACCATCAAGTGTGCCCTCTGGCCACCCCACCTAGCCCACGTAACATGAACTCTTGGCTGAGCAAGTCACTTCCACTTCAGTTCGTCCCTCCTCAGACCCTCCTAAGTCTCTAACACAGTCTCAACAACAGTCTCTTTCTGTGGCCTCTCAGTTAGTAGTCTTCTGCTCAAGAGTCCCAATCTTCTCCTCCGAGTCGAGTTCGTTGCGCTCAGCCTTGACGGTGTGGTGCCTCTCGTTGTGGGTCCTCCAGGCCGGGGTGCCGATGTACTTGACGGCGCCGGGCTTGGTGTCGTCGAAGATCTGCTCGACCTCCTCGAGCGGCTTGTTGGCCGTCTCGGGGAAGAGGAAGAACACGTGGACGAACATGGAGAAGCAGAAGACGGCGAAGACGACGTAGACCTTCCACGTGATGTTGGTGAAGGCCGGCGGGACGAAGTAGGCCAGCGCGAAGTTGAAGGCCCAGTTGGACGAGGTGCAGAGGGCGACGGCCTTGCCGCGGAGGCGGAGTGGGTACAGCTCGGGAGGGTAAGTCCACGAGACGGGGCCCCAGGTCGGGGCGAACGAGGCCACAAAGAGGTACGTCGACGCGATGACGGCCTTGGCGGCAGGCCCTTCGATGGCCATGGACATGCTGGACGAGGTGAAGCCATCCTCGGCGGTGGGAGGGCGGCCGTACGTGGCGAACAGACCCGCATTGACGCAGAGCCACAGGCACATGAAGAAGGCCCCGACCAGGAGGGTCGGACGACGGCCCCACCTGTCCATCCACAGGAGGGCGGGCACGGTCATGACCACGTTGATGATGAACTGAATGCCAGACGACAGGAGGACGTCCGCGCCCAGGCCGGCCATGGTGAAGACGTAGGTGATGTAGTACATCTGAGAGAGGGGAGAGAGAGGGAAGAGAGAGGGGAGAGAGAGGGAAGAGAGAGGGGGAGGAACGAGTTAGCGAGGAAAAAGAAGGGCGCCCAAGCGAAGCGGTTGATTCCTTTCCGTCTTCGGGTTCCACTCACCATGACGTTCATGCCCGTCAGCTGCGACCAAATCTGGGTGAAGACACCGATGAAGGTCCGGTTGATCATGTTGGGTCGGAACAGCTCCAGATAGGTGACGTCGGCGTTGTTGCGTTCGAACTCGACAGCCGCCCTGATCTCAGACAGCTCCTTGGCGACGAAGGGCGAGTCCGACTTGCCCTTGCCGTGGACCTTGGACAGCACGCGGTGCGCATCCTCCCAGCGGTCCTTCTTGGCGAGCCAACGGGGCGACTCGGGCAGGATGATGAGGCCGAGGTACAGCAGGATGGCGGGGATGGCCTGGAGGGCCCAGGGCAGGCGGAAGGCGGCCGTGCTGTCGATGAAGGAGCAGCCGTAGCAGATGAAGAACATGATCATGATGCCCCAGGTGATGGCCCACTGCTGGAACCCGATCATGCGGCCCCGCTTCGAGGGGGGAGCGAGCTCCGAGATGTAGACGGGCACCTGGGCGGAGCAGATGCCGACCGAGAAGCCGTTGATGACGCGGCCCACCACGAGCATGGGGATGTTTACCGACGCGGCCACGAAGATGCAGCCGACGCACCAGATTATGGCCCCGATCTGGATCGACGTCTTGCGGCCCCAGATGTCGGACAGGAAGCCAGAGACCAGGGCCCCGAGCCACGATCCCGCCGGCATGGCTGCCACGATCCCGCCCTGCACATAGTCCCTGGGGCCCCTGCATTCTCCCTGGTCATTGAGCCCGAGTTCGTTGAACTGGCAGAGATACGGTTGAGTGTTGATGATGGCACTCATCGACGAGATGTCGAAGCCGAACAGCGCGCCGCCTGCGTAGGTGCGATGAAGGGAGTCGCAGTGTCAGCCAAGGATCATGACCCCTGGGATGGTGATGCTTTTTGTTTGTGGTTTTTTTTGGGGGGTTTTGCTACGTGGGAGAAGGTGGCAACGAGGGGAATCAGAGGGAGGAAATGGCGACAAAAGAACAGACATACCGATGACCGACACGGCGGCAATCACGTAAATGTTGCCCACTTGATACATGATGGCTGATGGTGGAAGGTGATCCTAACACATCTCTATGCCTGGGTGACACAATGGATCAGAAACAACAGACGCGTAAGAGTGAGGGGAGGTGCTAGTCAATATATACTTGCCTTAATACCAACCCAAGAAATTCACAACAGGGGGAAAAGCATGAGATGCCTGCAGTGTACCAGCTCTGAAGCTGTGCAGATCGACGGATCCTAACTCTCTCGAGGTGTGATCCCTCATCCACCGCGTGAGCGATCAGATGGCTGGATGGGTTGCGAACTGGCTGGCTGGTTGGCTGGAAGGGCTTGGACGGTACTTTACGGTAGGATGGATGGATTGTTGCACAGTCTGGCATGTTTGGTTGCTAGGAGGAGCAAGGATGACCCTCCATCTTCTCTCGCTTGGCCTTGTGCCGGCTGGGTCGGGGCACATTAGTCCGTTCCCCTCCCGCTCTCCTCAGCTCGTGACCGTGACGGCACCTGACTTGCTGGCGCCCTTGCTTGACAAACTCAAACATTCATTCTTCAATGGCTCTTTTCTTGGTTGACCGTTGGGCTGTTTGGCCGATGGCAAAGAGTCAGGATCCTGGGGGCATCATGGCCAACCCAAGCCTCCATGACGACAATGCGTGCGTCTAGGAACCTTGGCGGAGTTGACATTCCCATGTTGCGCCCAAAAGAAATGACCGTGCTTGGCCCAGAGAATCAGAGCGGTGGGAAGAGCCTGTGGCAGGGCAGAAATATCTTAGAAGCAACCCTTGAATGGTTTTCTGGGTCGGGAAGGCCTGCTTGGCCTGCTTGCTCCGTCCGATTCTGCTGATTCTACAGATATCAGGCCAAGTACACCCCAGCTAGAGTCACAGAGGCGAGAGGCCTTTTGATGGTTTGCAATGTGGGGAAAACTGGGGAGAGCCGGAGATGGTGAGCAAACGTGCGAAAGTGGGAACTCGACAGAACTTTGTGGGGTGGGCTTGGGCGCCGCGAAGAGGCCGATGAAGCCAATGATAGGTAATTTGGTTGAGACCATCGACCATGTACATCATTTCCATTCGAGGTTTTCAATCATGTCCACTGTCCAACTGTCTCCTGCGTAACAAGCATTGCATCACTGCAGAGCGCAATGTGCAGAATTCTGAGTGGACGGGAGGCTTGAAGGATGCGCGCCAACAAAGATGGCTGTGGGGTGATTCGACGCCACCATGCAAGCCGTGCCGCACGACCAAGGCAAGCAGGGGTTCGCCCGGGGGTGTCGGTTCTTAGCGTCTCGCCTTGAAATGCCGGTGTCTGCCGGCAAGGCACGGCCTGCAGTGTATTTATCATCCCTCCCTCGATCGGCTGACCTTGTTAGCGAAACCGTGCCGCTTCCCGTGTAATTCCGTCGTGAATCTTCTCAACAGGAGGGGTTGTGTAGGGAGTCCTTGTGCCTCACTGAATGTCGCAGACAGAATATTCCTGATACAGGAAGTACGTGGAACTTGGAGCCTTAGGTTTTGGACCGGGCGTAAGTTTGAATGAACGACGGCAGTGGAGAATCGACCAACCTGGAAGATGATCTACATTACCTCATCTGCGTTGGACGTCCTTGGGAAGGATATGATGACGTAAAGTGACCCTCCTCTTGTCCCGTCGGTTCCACCGAGTAAGAACGGATGACCTCCTGAGCACGCCAGAAAGGACGTAAAACCGCGTGTAGGTAAGCCCTGAAACGGACCGAATTGCTGGATCCGTGGTCCATGATCTGCATTACAACGATCGCATCTATCTCCGGCGCTCGATCCTTAACTCCGATAACTCTCACATAACTGACTCGTGTGAATGAAGCGATTCACACCAGTAAGCAATGCTTTACGGAGTACGCTCCCTGCCAGCTTGGGTGGCCTTGTGATGAGAGTATCGGCGTGGTGTGCCAATTCTTGCCCCTCCCCTCAGGCATGTCGCACTCCGAAGGGACCTACTGCGTACGCTAGGCAGCCAAGATGACAAGACAATATGATCAGGCAATCAGTCAAGCCTTCAACCCATTCAACCAAGTCAAGCAACTTTTTCGTATCACCTGCTCACCATCGCCTAGGTTATCTATAGTAGATCTGAGCCAGGTTACTGGTCATCGTTGACGCCGATGCAATTCTAGGGAACTCGGGAGCTCAGCTTCAACCTGGGGTAACTCCTCGATTGGGATGATTTTTCCTACCGTTGCCCGTGCCGCTGTTTAGTATTATGGCGATACAACGTAACGTGCTAGTAAGTCGATGAACGGTCTCCTTGCTACAGACTTGAGCGAGACCTAGTGGGGCCGGGCTTGGGCTGAGTTTGATCACGTGGGTTCGCGCTTCCTTGCATCTTCAATTCTGCCGTCGGATCAACCCCACGCAACATCGCGGCATCCCCGTGGTCTGGAATCTGGACAGGTAGATGCTAGTCGCGTAGAGTCTTCGACACATTTCTTGAGAGCCTCTACCTCATTGAACGAATGCGATATATTAGTAGAAGCACTTGTTTCCTGTCCCTATTGAGAGCCAATCGTATCGGATACAACCCGCCCTTCCCGCCATTATTCTCCAGACGGCCTTCGAGAATGTCGTCAGGCAGCAAGGGGAAACGGCCAGCTAGTCATGGCGGGATCTCGCCGCCCCCCGTGAAACGCAAGACCCAAAGCGCAATATCAAGCAAGTACAACCACCTTTCCCGCAGGACATTCACTGCAAATGTTTAGATCGGCCTTCGTTACTGATGAGTCTCCGATTGGTGTGTAGAAGATGTAGTCGCAAGCTTTTTCACCCCAACCTCGCAGAAGCCGAAAGAAAGGACAATTTGGACCGAACGCGCGCCCAGTAGGATGAGCGACAACGATGACAAAAACGATGAGAACGACGACAGACCCGCTACCCTGCTTGTTGCTCGATATACGCCCGAGGGACAAGTCGAAGAAGAGAATATCCCCAAGAGAAGGAAGATTGCCGCCTTTGATCTCGATTCGACCCTCATCACAACCTCCTCCGGGAAGAAGCACGCGGATGGTCCTGGCGATTGGAAGTGGTGGGACCATTGCGTCCCTTCTAAGCTGAAGAGTTTGTACTACGATGATGGGTATGCAAGGCCCCCTCGAATCAACTCACCATCTCCCGCCCCCTTCATCCACCGACCTCTGCTAAACTTGTCCGCAGCTATCGAGTCGTCATCTTCACCAACCAAGGCGGGCTGACGCTACACCCGGACCCGAAAGGCAAGGGGCCGAAGTATACCAAGGCAAGGGTGGGCCACTTCAAGTCAAAATGCAACTCGGTGCTCACCCGACTCGACCTCCCCATCACGCTCTACGCCGCAACCGCCAAGGACATCTTCCGCAAGCCACGGCCAGGAATGTGGAGGGAAATGCTGGACGACTACGGCCTGACTGAAAGCGACGTTGACTATGCGAACAGCGTCTTCGTCGGCGACGCGGGTGGCCGCATGGCACAGCTAGGCGAGAAAGGGTCATCGGCCCTGCCCAAGGACTTCAGCTGCTGCGACCGTAACCTGGCGTATAACATCGGGATCGCGTTCCAGACGCCGGAGGAGTATTTTCTCGGGGAGGCACCCCGTGACTTCACCCGGGACTTCGACCTCGCACACCATGTCTTCAAGGAAGAGGAGGATCCGGATCAACCGCTCTTCCAGAGGACCAACAAGAAGGATGTAATTCTGTTCTGCGGTCCACCGGGTGCGGGCAAGAGCACATTCTACTGGAAGCACCTGAAACCGTTGGGTTACGGAAGGGTCAACCAGGACACGCTGAAGAAGTTGGTTCCATGCAGTCTCCTGGCGGGTGCAGGTGTGGGCAGGACATGCATGTCCCAGTGCTAACCTGTCGAATACCTGCACAGCAAGGAAAAGTGTCTGAGTGCCGCAGTCGAGCTGCTCAAGAGTGGCGTTTCTGTCGTTATTGGTTAGTCCCCCAAGCTGCAGGCTTAGTTCGTCCTTCTTCTTGTTCCCATGCCAGTCTCTTTGGCCTCTGTACTAACTCTGAATGGCGAAATTCTCCCCCTTCCTTGTGGCACGCAGACAACACCAATGCCGACCCTGATACCAGAGCTCAGTGGACCGCCCTAGCCACCAAGCGCGGCGTCCCGATCCGGTGTCTCTGGTTCAAGACTCCATTGCATCTTGCCCAGCACAACGACGCCGTCCGAGCCATGAACAAGGCGGTTTGTTCAACCCACCCCCACAGCTCCAGATGCGTCTATCCTGACTTGGCAACAAATCTTAACATTCCTCATTTTGTATCAGATGAACCCAGAGTCGCGGCAAGGGCTACCGACTCTAGCCTTCAATGGTTTCCGCTCTCGGTTCAAAGAGCCGAAAACCAGCGAGGGTTTCCAGGACGTCGTGGAGATCGAGTTCACTTTCAGGGGCACGGAGGAGGAATATGCCATTTGGTCCAAGTACTGGCTGTGAAAGGTGAAAGACGATTGGAGACGCTCCTTGGGTTGGGGTCACCTAGGTGAAGAGGTAGATAGATAGGGTTCTATCTATCCACCCACAGGCTGCAACATCTGGCAACCAAGGGCGCTTCGCCCAAACTGAGCTGCTGGGATTCAGCCGTTTACGCTATCTTGTTCCTTCTCTTACGTTCAGACAACGGAGACCCGAGACAGGAAGATGACGCCCGTTACAAAACATTGGCGCGAGATGTTATCCTGCAGAGATCCCCCACACCGAATATCTTCGAGGTGGACAGAATGGTCCAACTGGACAGACTCTCGTCAACTACCACGGCAGACATTCCGCCGGGGGAAGGCTGATGGGACTGGTTACAGGAGACTGCTGTAGAGACATTGAGGGATGCGTGAAGTCTAGGCGACGGATGGACTGTCCCGCGGATCCCACTACTCGTCCCAGGGGTAACACAGGAAAAAGGTAGGTCATAATGCTGACTACAATGGTAAGAAGGAAGCCTGACTTCCAACCGGGACGCGGAGTTCTCTTGGAGAACCTTCCCCTGGGAGGCACATTTCGCCGTGAGGATTTAGAAGTTGGGAGCGCTCCAGGGGTGATATTTTAGTCTCCGTTTCTAGAAAGTGGCCAAGAAGGACTCGCATCCCCAGATCGTATCGGCCTTTCTTGGTGAGGGCCCACGGAAGGCCGGTCAGTCCAACGGACCAAGTTTGGTGAGCAAAGCCAGGCAGGCGGAAGCGGAGCTTCACAAATCCGCAGGGGCGGCTGGACCATATTGCTCCGTACAAGCATACATCCGGAGCCGCTCTGGACGCAATGACCCAAGAGAGGGTTCTTAGATGGTAAGGCCACTTCCATGCAAGCACTTACGCGGTTTCCTACTCTCCTCCTCCATTGACCTCGACCGAAATAGCTCAGAAACATGACCCCGCATGTCCAACTTGGTACTGTTGGAACACAGCCAACTCAGTCGACCGTGGCGTAGTCTTGTGTAGACCTCTCCCCTAGTTGTCCTGGAAATTTCAGAGACAGGCTAAGAGACTATTAAACCTACCCGATCCCCCGCTCCGCTCGGTGATTCCTCTAGACACCCGCAGTAAGGGAGAGTGCGCTGCCACCTTGAGAATTTTTACACCAACATACTGGATAGGACGGATGGATGCACACATTTTCTGGCCAACCAGGCAGGGCACAGATTCTCGCAGTCAGCGTCAGCCCCCTAAACACAGCAGACCTTGCCCCTCCTGACTCTGCTGTGCCACAAAAAGCTCGAACGTCGCAGCCACAAGATTGCATGCCATGGTGTTTTCCGTGACTGGTCCTTGTGGCTGGCCGGGTAGCCCTGGTTAGTTCAGTTGGTGGCCCAATTGGGTGTGCGTGTTGCCTACAGCAACAGGGCCATCGCTTACAAAACCGCTAAAACCGGGCCCGTTTCCCGAAGGTGCGATCAGAGAAGGCCCGGTTTGTCTGCAGTGCAGCGACAGGGGTGACGGGACACCGTGGGGTTATGTTAGTTGAGGATGGCCCAGGGTGTGTGCGTGCGCTTCAGCGGTGGGCGGGGGTTACTGCACGATCAATCCTAGCTTGGGGTTCGCAGGTGTGTTGGCTGCACCACAGCGGCCTGCGTGCTAGTTGTACACTACAACTTCAATGAATCAAACTGAGGCTAGCGGCTGGCTGATTGGCCAGAACTCGCTCGCGATCGCGTTTCCCTCTCTCGTAGCAGGAAAGGAGGGAAGGAGACGCACGGGATAACGAACGAGATTATGTATGGACGTACGACCTACGGGAACTGGCGCTGGAACAGAACTGGACAAGCGTGGGAGGAAGTTCCGCGTCCTATTTGCTGCACCAGTTGGTTGAATTGCATGCGGCAACAGACATCTAGAAGGCTACCACCCCTGAACAAACGACATGCAAGTAATTGCATGGGGATCGGGCAGGGCGAAATTGGGCCTAATGGTTTAGGACCAGGGGTATTGATGTTTGCTGTGTGGCTCGACTTTGGAAGATCTTTGTTGTCTCTCACTGAGTATGATCTTGTCCAAGGCCAGGCAGATATCCTCCATGGCCTCCTCCCAAGTACTGCTGCTTGTGGCAGTCGGTGGTTATCTAATGACGTGGAGTGGATTGTGTGCCTGCAGTAGGTGGCAGGCTTAGAAGGCTTAGTGGGAAGCCCACCCCGAGCCAAGGCGCCAGGACACCGCTATCGTCGGGCGAAGGAGGGTAACTTCCGCTCACCATCATGTATGTATGTTCACCCATGGGAGCTATTGGACCTTGGAACGGTACAATGATTTTGGAACCAGCTCTCGGAGGTTGCCTGGGTGCAGCTATTCCCTTCTGGTCAGTACCAATTTTGACCTCATCAACCACCAATTCCGAGCGAGGTGAATGCCCCGCGGAACGAACCAACATAGGAATGGGGATCGCCTCGAGAACAAGCTTCACGTAACAACCACAAAGGTTCCAAGAGAAACTAGTCAGCTCCAAGCTTGAGAGGATTCTCCCTCCTTGGGACTTTGTCTCATAGAAAGCAACGAAATTGGAGCATGCGCAAGAGGCATTGGTTGGCTGCGAGGCATTGGGGTTGTATGTTTCCACCAATCAGACATAACCCCTGAACTTGAACTTCGATGTCACTACGGAGAGTCTCCCCTCCCCACGCTCCCCTAGTCTCCTCAAATTACAAGAAAGAGAGACGCTTCGTTTTGGACGATGAGAAAGACCTAAGAGTAGTAGTAATTGTACTGATATAGAGTGCGCCACAGACGCAGAAAGGAGCGGTCGCCCCTGTTGAGGCTGTACAGGATCCTGTCCCACCAAACAAAACCGAAAACAAGAATGACTTGAGTACAGTCTCTGCTGTGATTGTTGTGGAGCAAAGCCTTGCTTTAGGCCACAATCTTCTCGGTGACCTTACCCTCGGCCGAGATGATGACCTTGTCGACCTTGAGCGATGCCTTGACCGGGTTGGGTTGGTCGTAGACCCACTCGAGCTGCTCGAGGGTGCGACCCTGAGACTCCACACTGTCGGGAGGGAAGAGAGAGAGAGACGGTCAGCAGCCGCGCAGTCACTGTTAAGGCACGGTAGTGGGGTGAGAATGACAGGGTGCGCAAGACATACCCGAAGAGATACCAGGCGAGCGACTCAACGCAGTCCCAGCCGACGAAGATGAAGATGTACTTGTAGCCGATGTTCTCAAGCGCGATGGGACCGGCAAAGTGGTTGATGAAGCCGATGGCGCTGACGATGATGCCGGACATGGCCATGCCCTTAGCGCGCATCGTCGTCTCGAGGGCCTCGGTGGGGATGGCGCCCTGCAGAGGGGTGTAGGTGAAGGAGAAGATGATGTTGAACATGAAGTAGAAGGCGAGCGCGGCCTGGCCGATGGACAGGTCGAAGTCGGCGCCGCTCGCCGAGGAGGCCTGCTGGTTAGCCATGACGGCGGTGAGGCCGCCGTTGAGGGCCAGGGCGACGGCGCAGGCGAAGGTGCCGAAGATCAGGACGGGGCGGCGAGGCATGCGGTCGGTGAAGTAGACGGCGGTCAGGGCGCCGACTGCCGAGAGGACCGAGTTGAGCAGGTTGTAGCCCAGGCGCTGCGAGACGGTGGCGACGCCGATGCCCTCGAAGATGACGGTGTTGAAGTAGCCCAGGCCGTTGCCGGAGAACTGGCCGAAGACGGAGATCATGAGCACCTGGGCCATGCGCCAGCGGCCGGCGTGGGTCATGAACAGCGGGCGGTAGTCCCACCAGACCTTGTCGATGCCGTCCAGCTTGATGCCTTCCCTCATCTCCTGGACCTCGAGCAGGACCAGGCGGGACTCGCGGTTGTTGTTGCCGTGGTACCTGACCAGGAAGTCGATGGCCTCGTCCTCGCGGCCCTGGGCCATCAGCCAACGGGGGGACTCAGGCAGGAAGAAGACGGAGGCCATGACGATGACGCAGGCGAAGGCCTGGAGGATGAGCGGGATGCGCCACGAGTAGTTGTTCTCGATGGCGTTGGTGCCGAAGGTGATGGCGGCGGCGGGGATGGAGCCACCGAACCAGCCGCAGTTGTAGAAGCCAGTGCAGCGTCCGCGCCAGTGCGGGGGTGCGATCTCGACGGCGTAGGCCGGCGCGGCGACCGTCATGATGGCGATGCCGAAGCCGAGTGTGAAGCGGCCGATGACGAACTGGGCTACGGTGGATGAGGTCGAGATGATGATCATGCCGATGATGATGACGATGCCGCCGGCGAACATGCCCTTCCGGCGGCCATACCTGTCGGCGATGACGGCGGCGAAGGGCGCGCCCACCATGGAGCCGACGACGTAGAGCGACGAGATCAGGGACACCTCGATGCCCTTCTTGCCCGTCTTGAACGTCTCCTGGAAGTGGACCATGTCGAGGATCGAGGTCATGAGAGAGCCATCGTAGCCGTTGGCGCAGGCACAGCAGAAGGCGATGAAGATGGAGAAGTAGATCTTGCGCGACTCAGGGCTCCACGCGGGGATGTTGGACTCCTGCACGGCGGCGAAGAACTCGGCCTGAAGAGGAGGAAGAAGGTAGTTTGTCAGTCTCAAGTGTTGGGTGCATACATAGCTCATCCCCTCATCTCTCAGTCCTCAATCCTCAGTCCTGTAACCTACATTGTGAACAGTCCTGGCCTTGGCGCCTTCAGCGGCGGCTGTCTCGCCGTGGCCAATCTTGACCTCGGCCACATGCTCATGCGCGAGAACACCGTCGTCCTTAGGCTCAACGATGTCTTCGTGGGCGCGCTTCTCGTCCGACGTTTGTGACATTGTGAAAATGTGAGGACAAGACAGACCCCCTTTCGGTGGTGGCGACGCGGAGTTTTGAGAAGCTTAAAGAAGGAGCCCGGAGGTAGAAAAGGGGGGAGGGTAAGTGCTCAACAGCAGTGGAACTGTGGATGGACGATGGCGCAAAGGCAATCGATCCTAGACAGTCCTAGACTTTATCTACTCCGGATGGTCGTGCTCACGAGAGTCCATATGAAGATCGGCGAGGGACTCGAGAGTGCGATCGAGTGCCTTTTTATGAACCCAGGGCTCTGGGAGTCAAGAAGGAAGCATGCCCATGGAGTCCAGGGAGTCCAGGGACTCTCGTACGCAGTGCGGGAGTCAGGAGTAGGTACACACATACCAAAAGCTTGCTGCGCAGGTACCCAGCCCCGTCCACGGTTTTACGGCACGGTCTACGGCCCATGGCTCACGGTTCACGGCCCACGTTGCTGGATCTTACCGATGTGCCGTACGGCGTACTATGGTAGGTACGGATGTACATAGTGCGGTACTGGCCCTCGCCCTGGGTCGGAATCGACAATCATGGTCCATTGGTGGTCAATCGTGGTTCCAGTGCGCGCTTGTAGGCGGCGAGAATGGAGAAAATTTAGGACAAGCAATCCCCGACTTTACCCCAATTTCCCCATTGCCAATCCGACGTGGGCCGTTTTGCCCGTCGTGAGGGCTCTCTCTTTTTTGAGGGGCCTTTTTGGGTTGTGTTTTGTTTCTTTCTCCCCCCTCTAAAAGCTCTTGCTGGCGTGGCCTGTTCGGGACCGCGGACCTTGGTCCCTCCGCCCCCCCAAAAAGGGAAGAAGGATTCAGCCCAACTCCCAAGCGACATGGGACGACATGGGAACTCCGGCCTTGGGACATTGTTCTAGGCCACTCCTCAATGCAGCTTGTCAAGCAGATGAACTCAATCCCAAAATGCTGCCTCACCCACTGTCACTGCTTATTCCTAGGTTAGGTAGTTCTGCGGTACTGTGCTCAGTCGGGTCTCCATTTAGTGCAATGATGGGATACGCGTTCCGCCGATTTGGGGGGAGATGCGCCTAGAAGTCAGTGCTCCATACCTGAGGCGGTTCAAGTCAGGTACCTGCCCTGGTTGCCCACCTCTAGACTAGGCTGTAGCCTCCAGCAAAGCTGCCACTCCACTCAACAACACCTGCATTCATCAGTCATCGGTCAACTTGTAACGGACACCGCGAAACCATGTCCTGTTCATTTGATGCCAAGTTGATACGTCCTTCATAACGCCCATCCCAAGACCGCATCCTCGGAATGAGAACCGCCAGGGCGGCGAAGGGACTAGCCAATCCTTAGCGTGCCTGGGTTCTCGATTCGATACACGGACGATGGTTTTCGGCCTTCTGAAGATGGATCCCATCAGCCTCGGATTATGCCCTTCCATCCTTGCGACTCATCCCCAGACTGCCTCCCGTTTGGGATGAGCACTATACAGTAGGAACAAGCCGCCTAGGCCTTACATCCGATTCGTGATCTACACACCTCTATCAAGGCAGCCCGGGCAGATTAGAGAAACGCCTGGAAAAAAGCCTACTCGATCCATGATCGCCAACTCACGTCTTTTTATTTTATTTTTATGTCCTTCTAGTGCTCTCTTCCTCTTTGCTCCTCGCTTAGAAACAAATAGCCACCAGACCAAACCACCAGGGGACCAAAATTCCTCCTTGCTAAGTGATGCGGTTAACATGATCCCACACTCCTCCATTCACACCCTCTTCCGCATCTGCATCAGATTGTTTTCCAAACAAGTTGTGGCAATCGGCAAGCCGTGGACTCCATAAAGATCATATATCCGACTGGCCAATGCGAGCGCCACCAACATTGACCATTGACAGCATGCATACAACACCTACCCAGGTACCTAAGGTAGCTACCTACCTAAGCACGCAGGTCGCAGAGCACTATTTCTGCTAGCAGAGTCGGGTAGTAGTCCGCCAAGGGACTGCAAGCGTCACGACGACAACAAGCAAAGGACAAAGGAAGGTAAGGGCAGGGAGACAAACACATTCAAGCAGGTCCTCCCAATAATCAAACTCCTCCTTGAACCTCTGATGATAAGAGATAACGGAAGCTTTGAGCGCAGATCCGTGTGTTGCTGGTCCACTGTCGCTTTGGTAAGACTTGGCCCGCCCGGGCTGGGGCAGAAACGGTAGGCGAACCTGAAAGGGTGGAGAAAATGTCAGGTCGGGAAGCGGGTCTTTTGAATGCTAAGTTGCACGAATGCATGCCGTACTGCGTAAACCATATGTACTACCCCGTGCCGTCTTAGTACACGTAGATCCGTCCTACTCCGTAGGCTCGGTGGTGCAGACTAAAATACCACTGGCATGGAACTGACCAGCCGAGAGCAGACGGCAGACCTCATTGACGGCAAGCCGGCAACTTTCAGCCCAGAGCACAGGACAATGAAAACAATCGGACCGCAACAAAAGAAGGCCGATGCCTCCATCGTTGTTCTCGCAGATCCACCCATCGTCCAATAAAGTCGCTTCTAGCGCGATTTCTAGTCCTCCTTTGATGTCACCTGCAGGGACACGACCGCCACACTCGTAGCTTCAATATCCCCTTTCCTGGCTGGGATACTCGAGCATAAACATAGTATACTCGAGCCCCAACCCTGTCCCCAGTTCTCGGCCCGGAACCCGGATGTGTGATGGCACGGCGAGGAGTTTTACACTGCATTTTTATCTGCAGGCTGCTGCTCAGAATATACAGAATGGGCCCCCTTGAAGTCAGACTACCTTGCGCAGACCACCGCCCATATCTGTGCACCTAGGTACTAATTAGTTACGTAGCCAAGTAACAGAAGGAAAAGTCAAAACATTCTGGGAATTGGTGATCTCGTGTGATAGAACCCGCCTAACCAAGGCGCCGGGCTCCGGCGTCGAAGTTGTTACGCCCTACTGGGATGCAGTCCAGTAATTACTCAGCTCCGAATCTCAGACTCTGCACTGAAGGCGGTGGACATCAAGGGACTGAGTGGCGCAAAGAATGCCTGACGCCATTCCAGGCCCGGCACGACTCGCCGGTCGAAAGTCAGCTCCCTTGGGGCCTTGATCATAGTATGCTGCCTAAGTGACTCGGCCATTACGCACGAAAAATATTGAAAGCCGCCAGCATCCCAGTCTCGCTCCTATGATGATGCCCCTTTGGTCCTTGACTCTTTGGATATGCGGCTTGAAATAGATTCTATAGAACCCACTTCCCTAAGATGTTCAAGGAAAGAGGACCATGGCCGAAACTCGAAACTACCTTGGGGAAAACATGCTCAGCTATTCTCCCATTGTAGATGTAATTATACCTACTTTCTACATGGCCACGCTAATTACCTCGGGATTTTGGTCACCAGCCTGGGGCTCCCTATCGACTTATCTATTGAAAGCCTATGTTGCACGAACATGGGTCATACAATAATAATTACATGTGGTTTTCCCTGACACGAGATCTTGGGAGCTACTAGTAGAGTTTTGAAAACTCAAGGGGGTTCCAGGCAGATGAGCGCGCAGTTGTCAGTTATCGCTTCCCACTGGGATTCACCATTCTCTAGCAAGTCCCCACCAGTGAAATTAACGGAGTACGAAGTACAGAGAGGTCTTGTCTCCTAAGCCTGAGACCTTAGTCCACGAATTGCAGGGCAAGATTGGGGACACGGATCAGCTAACCCAGATGACGAGAAGGCTGACCCAGGCGGGCGGTGGAAAGGAGATGAGCAGGTGGACGATGGTGGGTGACCCTCGAATTTTGCAGCTGGGGCTGTTTCCACTCTTTTCATCATCCCAATTCTCCACATCCAACTCGGCAAGCCCCATGCCGCTATCCTCTTCCTTCGAACCCCCGAGATGAGCCCCTCGCTACGTTGTGTCTACCGATCGCGAGCCAACAGAAATCTATCTCCCTCGGCCATAATGCCCTTCTTCCGGCTTCCGTCAAGAAGAACCTGGTGTCTGACTGAAGACAAGACAGTCGATATCCAGAACGTGTCACAGCCCGCCAAACCGAGCCCCAGGGTTCACCAGGATCTCAAAGCCCTCAACCCCGACCCTTACACCGCCCCAACCCGACAGAGCGGCCCGTTCTGCGTCGGCAGCCCATCGGCAGTCCTGACCTCCCACTCCTCGCTCCCCGGCGTCGTCGGCGCATAGAAGACGCCCCAGGGGTCCCTCCTCTTCTTGATGGCCAGGAGCCTCGGGTAGTTGCCCCCGTAGAAGCTCCGCTGCCAGTCCGGCTCGAGTCGGTCCGCCTCGTTGACGTAGGAACCCCCCTCGGGCGCGGGAGTGACGCGCCTGATGACCTCCATGTGGGAGTTGAGCTCAGCCCAGGTCTCCATCCAGCGGGCCGGGTTTGACAGCAGCGGCTGGGCCTTGTCGAACAGGTCCGCGTGCATCTGCGTGGCCCGGAAGGCCGGGTTGACCCCTGCGCCGTTGCCGGGCCAGCCCGCGACCGAGGGCTTCGGGGTGATGTGGATGCCGTGGAAGGTGTAGCCGCCCTCGACGGCGGAGCGGATGGCCGCCATGGTCTCGTCGAAAAGCGTCTCGTTCTCCCAGTTCCGGCGCGGGAACAGCCGGCTGCCGAACCGGGACCCGGCCCCCGGGACATCCCCTTTCCCCTGGCTGGCGTCGTTGGAGCGGGGCGAGGGCACGGCCGGCGGGTTCACCACGGAGATGCCGAGCTCGTTGAGCGAGTCGTACAGGGTCTGCATCCACGCCTGGGCGGACGACGCCGTGAAGCCGGGCATCTCGAAGTCCGAGGTGAAGGTGAAGCCGTTCTGGCCCGAGGGGGAGATGTAGTCGTACACAGACCCGCCCTCGTCCGTCATGTACTTGGAGAACCAGTAGGTAGCCGAGACGCCGGCCCAGAAGATGTCGACCGCATTCGTGCTGTTGATCGACGTCGTTGAAAAGCGGACGGGCGACTGGTACACCTCTAATGGCGGGTATGCCTTGACGATTGCCGAGGTAACGATGCCATAGGTTGCTGTGCGGTAAACATCCCCCTGATTAGTAAAACGCAAAACTTCGATCGGGAAATTTCCGAATTCGGATAGGAGTGTCGTTGCCGTTGGTGCCATATGGATAAGCGCTTGAAATCCACGAATGACTTATACTGGGCTGAGGTGGGACAAATGTGAGTTCAGTGTGACTAAGACAAGGGCTGAGCAGAGACTTGACACCACAAGGCGTTCTGGAGACTGGAACGGTGGGCTTCCTGCACTCCGCAAGCGCCCTGCTACAGGGCCTTGGCGCTGAGAAGCCAGGAATCGCCTAGGCGGATGCACTAGGTGGAGGCACTAGGTAGATGCAGCCCGACGAGCCGATAGCTTCTTGCTGCTTGTTTGCAAGTTTGCTGAACTGTGGACAACGGCAAAGGCTGCAGCGTCGCACAAACCAGCCCCCTGCTCCCAATGCTCCCCCGGCGACCATCCCGCCGGTTCCCTGATAATCATATTCTTAGATCTTGACATTGGATGCAGGTCTGCCGGCCAAGCCGCATTCAGTCTCTAGCTTTGTCAGCTCTTGAGTGAATGGTCTCAGGAACGCGAACCTACCTACCCTCAGCCCCAATTCCCCACAGTCCACCTACGCACTTGTGTAGGTAGGTCCTCCAAACATGGGGCGGAACCAAAATTTGGTCTGATTCGTACCAGGCAGCCAAGCCGGACGCTAGGGAACCATGGGCCATCCATCCAGACCTGGCCGTCATATCACAAACCAAAAAACCCCCCAAAAAGGGGGGAGGGGGGAGAACGACAAAAGAAGAAGAGAAAAAAAGACATAAAAAGTCTTGGAAAAGTGGAGAGGAAATGGATCGTGGCAGTGATAGTGGTACTCACAAGGTCCGCCTCCCCTCAGCGCATAGAACAAATCCTCGTTGTTCTGTGAGTCCGCAGTAACAAATCTTCCATCGGCAGTAACGACTTGGAGACTGAGCGGCTGGTCGGCACCGATACCAAAGAGGGAGGCCAGGCTGTGGTGGCCACCGCCGGCCATCCAGCCGCCGTAAGGCCCAACGGTGCTGTCGCCGGGGACAGCCATGTGGATGCCGTGGCGGCGCATGTGGCTGTACATCTCCCAGCTCTCGAGGCCCGCGCCCACCCGGGCCGCCATGCCCGAGTAAGGGCCGATGCTGAAGGTCGGGAGGAACTCGAAGGACTTGAGGTTGTGCGTCCAGATGCTGATCGAGCCCTTCCCCGACGACTTGCCCACGAAGTCATGGCCCGTATTCCTAATGGTTTGCGTTTCCGGTTAAGGACTGAGTCAGTACTATTCTCCTCACCCTCTCCTAATCTGCATCTTTTGTGCTTGCTTCAGGGGCACCATACTTGATGATGAGTCTGATATTATTATTCCTCGCAAAGTTGACAGCGACCTGTATATGACGCACCCTCGTGGCGTTCACAATGTAGGACGGGTAACCCCCAAGCGTGCAGTTGCCTGTGGGCCTGATGCTGAGCGGACACGTGTCGCCCTGCGGCCACCGGCTCAGCACGGTGATGGGGTCGTCCAGGTAGAACCGCGAGTTGGACGCGTTCGTCAGCAGCCAGTTGCACCGCGCCTGGTCGTACTCGGCCGAATTCCGGTAGCACGCGATGGCGGGCGGGCTCGGGTTCAGGAGCGCCCCGCCCAGGGAGCTATTCAGCCGGGCCCATTCGGCCTCCCCGGGCCAGTCGGCGGCCTCGGGCTGGGCCTTGCATGCGGGGTCGGCCGGGCGAGAACTTGAGACGGCTGGCGTGGCTGAGGCGTCTCCGAAAGCGATCGCGGGGAAGCCTGCTGTGTCCTCGGCCTGCAGTTGATCGGCTTCGTACGCAAAGTTGACCGCACCCCAAGCACCCCGGGCCAGGAGAAGGTGCAGCGCCGCTGCAGCAGGGAAGATCATGAATCTCATCGTGCCAAGCTAAGCCTCTGTCAAGGCTTTCAATGCGGAAATGCAGTAAGGACAGACCGAGACTGAGGGGCCCAGAAGCTGAGAGATTGGCAGCTGGAACGTCGAGCTTTCCCGCTTAGCCCGTGTTAACTGGCGCTCCCACCCTCCATGTCCAGCCCCCGAGGCATGCGGCAAAGTCGGCTTAAATACTCCTCCCATCTTCGGACAAGATTTAAGCCCTTCAGCATCCGCCGATGGCAGATTTCAAGCGGAACTGGATCGCCCTGTGCCGTGCTTGCATTCGCGTAAACGGCTTAAACAAGAAGACAAGGTTCGTCACTGACAGTCTGGGAGCTAAGGAACTGAGGGTCAGAATGCGGACCTCCGATTCAGTCCGAATACCACCCAAGCCGCCGCCTGCCGCAAAAGAGTTCCTTCCCGCAGTTCAAAGTTGCGGTGTGTCAACGGTTCTATGCTTAAAGGGCATATTAATGATTGCTCCTGGATTCTCTTTACTTGCTGCTAGAGACCTAGAGATGCTATATTGAGGCACGGTTCCTGGGCTGATGCACCGGCGCGGCAGGACATGCAGGCATTCAGAGCTCCAGTTGCCGCGGCTCCTTCGTCGGCCTCCTGTACAAAACGAGGTGCTATCAGACCGAAAAGTGCGTCGGAGTGGTTGGGATTGTTATTTGTTGGAAAAAAATTTGCTGGACCCGAGGGGTTGCAAAGATGAACCAGCAGTCCATACTCCACAGCAAAAAAAAAAAGCATATAACCAAAGTGTACACGGTATCAAAGCGGCGATCCCTGTAACCCAAACATGCAATATCCCAATAATCACACTCCCGGTGCAGTCCAAAGAGGCAGGTGACACTCTGAACTCTGGAGCGGTTCGTGGTTCTGTCCTGTTTTGTTCGTCGGGACCCGTCCAAGGTAGCATCACTCGGTCTCGCAGTACTACAAGTACTAAGCACTCACCACTGGAGCTCGAGGCTCACGGGAATCTGTGGGGTTGTTGCACGTGGAATTTATAAACAGGCCATATAGAGTCCCGTGAATGCCAGCGTCAGGTCGGCCTTAAAATAGGCTCTCAAGTCCCGTCTTGGGGCTTTTTTTTCGGGCCTTGAAAGGTCTATAGATGTGGTTTAGCTATGTATCCCCGCTCCCCGCTCCACCGATCTGGTATTCTGGTTTCGCCTCCTGCCGTGTGGCGGGGTATTACCGTATTAGCAGTGTAGCACAACCATAATGAATAAAGCGACTGGAGCCACGCGCGGGAACTCGAGCGGGCAAGCTGAACTGCTGAACCGGCTGTTTCTCGGATAAATCCCAGAGAATCTTTGTTCGGGATCCTTAAAAACCGAGCCACCTCCGGCGACATCTCATCCATGCTCTAGGGACCGTTTTGTAGTAAGGTGATCTTTGGAGCCAGTGGGTGCTAGGTGGATAGAAAGTAGATACCTTAGGACGTAGGTTTCCTGGAAATCTTCCCCTGTGTTTACATACGAGCGATCGTGAAGTTCCGCAAGCTTCCTAGGTAGGTGGTTTCTATTATTACCCGGTGCATCCACTCCCTGCGATGTAAGCCCGGCGATCCCATTTCGGACAAAGCCTTTTGCTTCCCCCGCAAGCAAGGAGGCAGGGATGGCACAAGTGAGGGGGAAGATGCTGTAATCTCGAAAACCCGACATAAGGAAAATATCGTACAACCCGTGATGTATCGGTAACGGGTTGTAAATACACCAAATGAAGATCGTCAGATTTAAAGTCCAAGGTAATTAATGGTTCGAGACCCTGATGCCGTCGACTTCTTTCCGCTCTGCCGAATATCCAACGGCATTACGGCAATCCCGTTGGGGCACGTGGACATCTAGCGCCCAACAACATCAAGGTGATCAAGTGCAGACGGCAAGCGGAAGATCTATTCAAGATGCAGGCGCACGATCCCGAAACCAGTCCTAAGATTCGTGATCAGCCATGTGTTAAGAGTGACTTGCGGCCCGGCATAATTCCCCATCCACATTGATCCAGCCACCAGGGAGACTAGTAGAGCAGTGGTGACGACAGTTACTGGCTCTCAGCTCAATTCTCCGAGTCTTCTAGGCCAGGTACCTAGGTGTTTGCCCCATTTAGAACCTCCCTCTTCAGTATGTCGGCGGAAAGTTACGAAAGCCTCATACAAGATAGAAGGGACAACTCAAGAGCCATGGCGCATGGGTTCCCAGATAAGGCCTAACCAGACACATAAGTCGGAGTCACCTTGTCCTTAAGCAGAACCCCGTTTCTCTCCTAACGATAGTATACTTTACCAAACTATAGCATGCTTGAAAGCTAGTAGTTAATTACCTTCTTAAGTCCAAACGTAGCCTTAGAGAGACAAGGAGAAAGCCCATCGCTGTTAGTGGTTGATTACAGAGCGCTGACATCTGATTTCTGCCGACTGATCTGTCCACTTTTAGATGACGGAACTGTCCATGTCTGCTAGCTCTCATAATATCTTTGCTCTCCTGTAGATCTTGTAGGGCAGAGCCCCGAAGAGAGTCTTCCCTCCGGCAAGAGTAGCAGCCAACCACCTGATCTCAAGTCCACCGAAGAGAGTTCCTTCCAGGCGCTTATACTCACAGGCGCAAGAGCCCTGGTTGCAAATTGCACGAGATAAAGCTGCCGATGTTGAGACGGCATGTTTGTCTGTGACGGGCCGACCAAAACCAAAGCAGTGGACATCCAAAAGAGAATGCGAGAAATCTATATCCTAAGTCACGATCAAGAGGAGCATCCCGAAGGTGAAATAAAACCGATTTCATAAAGAGGCTAGGGACAAGAGTGAAACAGCAGGAACTAACTGAAATAGAAAAGAGCCCCATCCCGGTCAAGATGTTACCACTAGCCAGAACCATCTAGGTGATTTTAGGGAGTGCACCTAGTCCATAAAATAGCATCCTAGCCACGACGTGTAGCCACACTTGAAGGCCGTAGAAGAATGACGAGAGAAACCTAATCCCGGCCACCGCGGGGCGGAAAAGTAGACGAAATAGATGGACTGCCGCTTGCCGTAAGTGTTTTCACGGAGTCCTAGCTTCCTCTTTAGTCATATAAGACGAGCTCACCATAATTAGTGCGCAACAAACAAGCGTCATGACAAGACTTAGAGTGATGTCTCTTGCATAGCGGTGAATGCGAGGAGTGTGCTGATCACACCTTGTTCAAGATCAAGTTAGCTAAGCTCTTAGGTTTCCCTAGCACAGAGACCCCTGTTTGTTAGCGCAGGAAGGGAAAAGGAAGTAGACCTACTACATCGACTAACAACCTAAGGTTCTCCCAGCCCAACGGCCCCTGGGCCGCTTTTCCACCGATGGTAGGTCTAACTATAATTAAGAGTACAAACGCTCCCCAAGGCCACAACGGACATTTCTCTGCCACGCACATCCTTGTCGAACAAATCAGCCACAGTCGCCCCTCCGAGAGAAATGGGACACGCGCCAGCGCATCCTGACAGGAAGCGGAAGGCGACGAGCCAGCCGATGGATGTTGGTGCGGCACCGAGCCCACTAAAGGGCACGAAAGGGACCTAGCAGGTGCGGTAGAGGCGGAGCTTCTCGTGAACCACAAAGAGGGGGATAAACAACGGACTGATTGGAAAGCCCAGGTTGTAGGCCGAAACTGCGAGGTGGGCGACCGAGGGAGATCTGACCGAGAAATGCCAGCTGTGAGGGGACCGGGGTGTAAATTGCTGACCCAAGGTACAAGTGGTCTGTAATGTGCAGTGTGGTAATAAATGCCAACTGTCTCTGCAAGTCTGGTTGGCTTGGGCGTCACTCTGGTTTATGTGCTCTTTGACCGGTGAGGTGTTGCTGCACAGTATTACAGTGAGCTGGTTTTGATAGGACGACTACCACGAAGGAGCCCCGGCAACAGCTAGTCAGCCATTGCCAAGCTGGCGTCTGGGGAAGTACGGAATTACAAACAGAAGCTTACGTTGCGAAGACCATGTCGCCAACAATGGCCACATCTGCCCACTTCTTCCCCATTGACCAGCTTAGCTTCGAGTCTGCGAGCCAGGAGGAGTCCGGTCTCCCGTCATCCCCGATGAAGCTCTTTGCCTTCTCCATTCTCGAGAAACGACGCTGACGCTCCAGCCGCTGGAGTCGTGGCTCCCAGTCTGGGTGGCTTATTCATCCAAGGGTCTGATCTCGATAGCTTTCACACGGCCAGGCAGAAGGACGGATGACATTGAAAGAATGGGGAGGCGATCGCCAGCCACCAGGGCGCGAAATCTGCTCCATTGTCCACCCAGACTTTCGTCACAGTACCGTGGTAGTAGCAATTACAACTTCCCCGAAGAGAAGAGAGAAGACGAGCCATGATCTCTGGCGGCACACAGCCCACACTTGTCAGTCCAACACTGAAGCCTCTAGCCGGTTCATCAGGTCCACAAATGTCAGGTAAAAACGGCAGGCGCCTCTGGGTTCTAGACTCTCTCGAGGCTGTTTCTTAGGAGAATCAACCTGGATTGTCCCGATACCCCCCACTCAGGGCAGGCATTTTAAAGTTTCACGACAAACAAGTTTTCAGAGTGTCGCATTTGCCCTTATGTGTAGGGCATCATGTATCTTGTACGGGACACTAGTGGAACCTTGAGCTTAACGTAGGTACCTAGGTAGGTAGGTAAGTAGGCACAACGAAGCTTGTCGTCACCAACGGATCGTTCTCATCCCATCACCATCTCAAGACCCGCAAGGTTCGTTGCTTGGTTCCTATTGCTCACGATCCAGGACATCTAGTCCCTGCACCAGCGGGCCCGACTGATGCAGTAATTACTGCTCCTCGGCGCAGGTGGTACTCAACTCAACTCGTCGCTGGTCATCTCGTGCTAGTACATCGCCGACGCGCGGGGGGTGGCGGCCGTGGTGCTGTATCTTCGTAGAGCTTTCTGCCCTTGCCGCTGCCCTGACCTTCCTATTGGTGCCAAAGACGTCGTACGATCGGCTGATCCAGTCGGGGTTGAACGGTAGCCGCAGGAGCAGCACCGGCAACAGCAGCAAGATCCACAAGAACAAAAACAGGCCCACAGCCAGAGCCACAGTCACACCAACACAAACAAAAACACAACGCCCTTCGCTTCCCTCACAAACAAAGCGACCCCTCAACCTGACCCGCTACCCGCCCCGCATCCGGTCTTCCCACGGGCACATCTTCTCCGCCAGCAGCAACTCGACCGACATCCTGCGTACGACCCGCGAGATCTGCACCCTTCTCTTCTCCCCGCTCGTCCTGTGGGTGTCGACCCTCAACGGCCTCCTCCAGGGGGACGATATCTCGGTCCAGATAACCTACGAGGGGCCGGGGGCGCCCGTGTCCCAGCCATACAACCGGGCCGCTGCCTCGGTCTCGTCGGTCAACTACATCGCCGCCATCGGGTCGGCCGGCGTGTTCGGGATCTACGCCGTGTGCATTGCATTTTTCTGGCTGCCGGGATGCCTCTTGTTATGAAAGGGAGGGTCGTGCGGAGGTTCTGCATCAGGTGGGCGGTGGATTGCATGAGTAATACAGTAGGGGAGTCTGGAACTGGGAAGAAAGGGGAGGACGTGGTGCGGTATCAGGGTAGCATGTATCCATATGAATGCATAAATGCACGCACATCTCAAGGACAGTGTTGTTGGAAAATGCAAGTGTTTGTCGAGCTGCGAGTAGGCAATTATCTTAAGGAATGTTCCGCCGAGTAGTAGTACCAAATTAAATCCCCCTGCTTGTCTCGTCATATCCGATGTAAGAAGCAACAGTAATAACGTCGTCTCGTCGTGTCTCTCGTCTCTCGTCTGCCCTCGTCACCTCGTCTGCTCTCGTCACTCGTCTCCCGTCTCCCGTCTCCCGTCTCCCCCATGCCGTGACTGTAGAAACCGCACCTCTCCGTCATCTTTATCGAACGTAATTAGAGATAGAAAAGTTGTACACATATTGCCTGCTGTCCGTCTCTCCTAGCCATCATTCGTCCTCAGTTCGGAGACATGAAACCAAATCCGTCGACGCCCTCACCTCCTGCTTTGCATCCCAGGTCACTAAGAATATGTGACAGTGAACTCGTGTCACCTAATGGTGGTCTGGTATTAGCAATCAAGAAAATTCTCAAGAAACTCAAGTCAAAGCGGAAACGGCCAAGAGCCAAGGGCTATGTGGCTTGGGCTGGGGTTGGGGTTGGGGTTGGGTTGCCTGACTTATTTGCCATGGGTGCCGCAGCTGTCGCAAGAGCAAGAAGCGCCGCAGGTGCAGTTATCGCCACACATATTGAACGACTGGGAGGCCTGGGTGGGAAGAATGTGATTTTGTCTTGTGATGCGGATGACAGTCTTGGATGAAATTCTGATCGGATCTTGTTTTTTGGTTGATGTGGGGATTCTGGAATGAGAAAGATGAAAAGAGAAAGGACGAGAGAGAGAGAGAGTACTTTCAGGTGGAAGGGAAATACGTCGAGCTTTTATACCATGTGCTCGTAAGCATGGCAGCACCTAGCGCCTTCTTGGTGGAGGGTACCTTCCTTTTGTATATCTTGAACAAATGGGGCGATGGGTAAAAAGCCGCGATTACCGGACCCTTATTTTCGTCCCCGTCCAGACTAGGGAGACACCAGATCGCCACCCATCAAGAAGAATCTTATCATGCTTGTTTTCAACCTCCTTGTAACAGTCGGAGACTCGCTCAACGGGCACTTCCCCCTGCATGGGAATATAGGGCGAGCTCCAGTTGCTGGGTCGGTACTCAGCGGTCCTTTTTGTCGCTCAGTTCCACGCGCGCCCACCGAGTCCACCGAGTCCGCTGTGGGATCCGCCGCCTGAGTGCACAACTGCTGCGAGTGACTGGGGGAGGTGTGAAAGGTGTGACACTTGTTTATGTAAATCCCCTTACAAACGAAACCGTTTGCGTTCTAGTCCAGCATAACAAGACGGTTGGCGGCTTGGGCGGTGCCGGAGAAGGTACGACAACCGAGTGACCTGACCTGGTTAGCCCCTCAACCAGATGGCAGACGTCAGACACTGGCAGGACCTGGACTTACTGCTTACACTTTTCCACAACGTACTCTTGAATGTGCGCAAGTTTTCCCTTCCTCCTCACTCTCTACCTGTCGAACCACCGGCAGCAGGACTTGGTTCAGGTCAACATGGTGGGCGGTTCTGGCGTCTGGCTGGTTAGATGCTCGTATGGAGTCTTGGTCATCTTAGGCAGGGGTGAGGAGAAAAATGTGGTGCCACGTCCACTCGAGTCCATGCCAATTGGTTGATCGGTCTCAGCCGACGCTAGCCTCATGTGCTTGGCCGTCGACGCCTGTGGAGAAAGCTGCGGGTGACAGTGGGGGGCTGCCTGGACTGCTGCAGGTCACCAAATCCGGGCAGCCCAGGCCTATGGGCGTCCACTGCACTGCCTGCACGTCTCAACTCCCTCCTTCAATGTCTACACGCCTTATTGATACTATGCCTTTGCTAGCATGCCAAACAGATGCACCGCCTAGCCTGTTTTCCCACCTCTTTCTGTCAATTATGGCCAAATGGGGAATTTTCTGCAGTAAGAGGGCAGAAATTTCCCGATGCTCGGGCTGTTGTTCGCTCTCGCTACACTGAATACTCGTTACATAACTTAACCCGTAAGTTCCCATTGGGTTTCGTGGATTTCTCGGATTTCGTGGGGCAGCTTATCATGGCAGCATGGCACGACGGATCCTTCCAGCGACCAACGGTGGCCCTGTGGATTACTGACTAGACTAGTAGAGTGCGTCGTGGACAGTTCCATGCAGCGGCAGAAGACGCCCCTCTTGGTGAGCAAGTTCTGATCCCCCGCTCGACCACCCACTCATCGACCGCTGATTTCAGCAAAATGCTCTTTCACGTGCTCCTGCCAAATGGTAAATTTCGCATTCCTAATATATCCGCAACTGTCAACTGTTAAAAATAATCATACTGACCTGCCCATTTGGTCTCCGTGAACCTCAAGAGCCTGCCTTTGCTGCGTCAGCTCCTCCAAGCCTAATGCTTTTCTGTTTGGTCATGATGAGCCAGTATTCGCATTGCTGAGCTGCCTTTCCCGGAACTTAGGACTGTGCAACAGCCGAACTGGCCAATTGTATGGCAAAGACCAGGCCGCATTATCAGGTGCCTACCTTAGGTAATGTACGGATCCACTCCTTACATGCGGAATGATCTTGGAGTGCCATCGGATTCCTATTCCTGTGTCCATCATAGTGTATTATGTAAGACAGTAAGGTTCCCTACGTAGCCTAACTGAATCTCACCGAGGTTTGTAATCCCCTGATTCCGTCGCCAAAGGAGTTGAGGAGTTTGTGCTAGTGCGAGATCCCGGACCCGATCGCCGGGGTTGTCAACCTGTTCTGATATAAAAGCAGACGTAATCCCCGCTTCAAGTACCATCAATTCGAAGTAGTATTATTATTATCTGCTGAGAATTTGGACTGCGCAATCATGGAGAAGCTCAATAAGATCCTCGAAAATCACGTCGCCATCGGGGAGGACACGAAGGACAAAGTCCTTGGCGTCGCTTTCATTGTGGTCAACAAAGACGGTACTCCTACCCCGCATTTGACGATTCCAGGACCTGGCCTGGTAACCCCTGAAACCCCCAGCCTCTGAGCCCTGCCCGGCCCCGCCCGGCCCCCAACCGCCAACTTCACCCCTAAATAGGTTGAATGCGAAGATGCTGTGGCATCTCTGGGCTTTTACCGATTAATCTCGGCTGACTGCTCAACAAGCTTAGGGGTCCTCTACCAGGGTTCGGCTGGTCGGGTTGACCTGCCAGTGGACTCTCCCCGCTTCACGGTGGACAGCTTCGGCTGGTTCGCCTCCATGACAAAGTTGATCACCGCGACCGCCCTGATGCAGCTGGTTGATCGGGGCAAGATTTCCCTTGATGACGACGTCCGCCCTCTGGTCCCCGAGCTGTCCAAGTTCCAGATCCTGCGCGGCTTCGACGAGTCGGACAAGCCGATCCTGGAGGAAAACACCAACGCAATCTCCCTCCGCCATCTCCTGGTGCACACCCTCGGGCTTGGGTACGACCTAGCCGATCCGCAACTGATGAAGTGGTCCAAAGCCGTGGGGCGTGTGAACACGTGCAATACATTGACGCTGGAGGGCTGGACGACGCCGCTCAAGTTCGCCCCCGGGGAGGGCTGGTACTACGGGCCGGCCCCGGACTGGGCTGGCCGGGCCCTCGTCGCCCTCACCGGGGCGTCTCTGGCCGAGTACATGGTCGAGAACCTGTTCAAGCCTCTGGGGATGGACGACACCACCTTCTACCCACTGAGACGCGAGGACAAGCCCTCCCACCCACGAATGGCCTGCTCGTACCGCGACGGCGAGACGGGGACCCTCAGTGTCGGCTCGCCCCCCGTGGCCGAGGATCCGCCCATCGAGAGCGGCGGCGCGGGCCTGTGGATGACCTGCGCGGACTACGCCAAGGTGCTGCAGGCCCTGCTCCTGGCCGGGTCCGAGCCCGGCGGCTCCTCCGGGGAGGTTCCAGCACCGCCCAGGATCCTCAGGAAGGAGGCGGTAGACGAGATGTTCCGGCCGCAACTGGACGACCAGCAGCGCGGCATGCTCAAGTTCATCACGGACATGTTCCGGGAGACCATGGTCAGCGAGTTCCAGGAGGGCCTGCCGCTGGACCACGGCATCAGCGGCGTCATCAACCTCGAGGACTCACCCGGGAAGAGAAGGGCTGGCAGTATGATGTGGCTGGGGATGGCCAACAGTCACTGGGTAAGATTTCAAAAAGAAGACAACCCATACTAATTAAAGAATCTTCTCCGTCCCCTCTCGTCACTCCCCTCTCTTATCGCACTACCAGAATCCTGTGGCACTGACCAAAGGCGGGAAACACAGTGGATTGACCGCAAGGCGGGCATCGCCGCCGCGCTTGTGGTGAACGTGGAGCCGGTGTTTAACGGCTCAGTGGAAACGATGCCCAAGCCCGAATACGTCGTGAACAAGCTATATGACGAGCTTGAGAGGGCAGTATACAGCAGCTTGATCGGTCCGGCCGCCAACTGAGAGTCTGCGGCATCGCCAAATCACCGCTACCGCCATATAGCTTAGAGCCGAGGCCCTAAGGAAGTGTAGGCCGGCCTATTTTGATGGACACTGATGGAGCCAAAGGATGCACGGAGTTGTTTGCTCGGATATATAAGCTATCAAAAGTAGAAAAGAAAGGTACCTTGGGTAATCTTCAAATTGATTCGTCTATTAGGTTGTGCAAAGAATACTCCGCCCGTCGCTCGTCATCCGTGCAAAGCCGATCCTAGCATTGCAAGAAGCTGCTAAGCAAAAGAGGCCCAGAAGAATGCTACGCCAAACGGAACGCTAGGCGTTGGAGGAGGATGCCACGGCTTGTTCTTCGGCCGCTTTCGCGAGCTCTGGATCGTTGAGCTCTAACTCGTAAATGGCTCTCTTCGGGTCAATGTACCCTGCGGGAGGTTCCTCCCACTAATTATCATCTCAAAGGTAGGTTAGTTCTGCATCCGACCATGAGGCTTCCCACGCCAATTCCCATCTGTGCCTTCTCCCCGTGCTCTATTCTGGCAAGAGAGTTGAGTCAGCGGGGCAGCCTCGAATAAAGGAAAATCAGGGGACACCAACATTTTCTGTAGGGCCAGCCCGAGTGTGGGTGGAGTTGACCCTGTAATTATTTGTATTCTTCCGCTTTTTTGTCAATGATCCTCGTTGCCTCCTATTTGCGACTTGACTCCCCGCTGTCGGGAGGAGACTTACCAAGGTTTTCCGGGAGCATAGACCACGTTACCCAGCTTAAATTTTGGCTTAGACCTATGCACCTCGCTTAAGATCTTCTCTTTACCTCCTTCGAACGCTCCTTTGATCCTATCAGCCGTTGTTAACACTGGCCAGTGGGCTTTGGAAATCTCCCTTTGCTTGGAAAAGAATGGTCTATCAAGTTTCAAGGGAGACCGAAGTGCTCAGGCAGCCAGAATGAGCTTGTCAAGATCAAGAGCCTTTGCGGTGATGGATGAGGCTAAAATATGAACAAGCTCTCCTCATGGGGGCATCACCCTTTTATAGTGTAGAAAACAGTATGATATACATGGGGGCCGGCGGAGGACATGGAATCATTACATTCAGTTGGGACTTGAGGGGGTCATGCCAGGAGTGTTAGGTCTCTTCTGGGGGCCACACATTAACAAAGGGCGTTTCACAAACAGAGGCAGTTAGATGAAAGCACGAGCCGTTAGTGTGGTGGTGAAGAAATCGTCTCACCAATGGGTGGTGTAAGTTGGCTAGGTCGCTTCACCATGTCTTAAATAACGACAGCAACACATTGCGGTGATATGTTCACGCTAAGAGCCTCCTCTTTCATCAAAGGCGAATTTTTATCTTACCTCGGCGAGTATTATTTGGATCGTTGGCGTCTTCTCCCGCTCCTTCGTCGAGCTCAAGCTGGGCATTCTTTGTTTGTTAGGCAGCCATGCCAACCGTCTGTTTCACCAACATGTGTGACAAGCCAGTCTAAATGATCATTGATAGCTCCAGAGATCAAAGCAAAAACGGATTGCTGTGTTTTGTTCACTCGGTCGTGTTGGCCGAGCGCGGACGGACGGACGGGGTCGCTTACGGATCCGTACACGGAGCCATAATTACTCAGGCGCCCCCGCCCGTACGAGTGATGGTATCAAAAATTCAAAAATGTGAGAAGGCCTTTACATTCTTTTGACCATTCAGGGTTTGGGCATTGTGGCTCTTATCTAATGCTGGGTCGCCTGGAATGAGTGCTGGTCAAAGGAAAATGAACAAAACGAACGCATTCCCCTTGGGCTGTCATTCATTCCATCCCAACAATCCATCGTCCGCACCCGGCGTCATCATTCATCTGTCCCTCCATGCCATTGCCGAAATAAAGCAACGAATTTGCAAAACCATTTGTTCACCGCATCAACAAATCATCAAAGGGGGCTCAGTGGTCTTCGGCAAGGGCGAGCAGCTCCAGAGCCCTGACCCGGTTCTCAGCAAGCATCAGCAGCCGCTGGGCCGAGATCTTCTCGCCGCCCTTGGCGCTGAGCAGGCTGGCGGACTTGGTGAGGTTCTTGATCTCGCGGCCGTTGAGGCGGATCTCGGCGAGGCGGGCGAGGTCGGCGTCCTCGATGTCGAACCGGTCCCTGCCCGCGTGGCTGATGAAGTTCTCCCAGACCTGGCGGCGGGCGGTGGCGGTCAGGTCGTGGTAGGGCAGGAAGAGGTCCACCCTGGACTGGAAGGCGTGGTCCAGGGTCGAGATGCGGTTGGTGGTCAGGAAGAGCGTGCCTTGGTAGTACTCGAGCTTGGTGAGGAAGACTGCGGTTGGGTTAGCATCCGAGTCAGCTCTGCGGGGGGCATTCACATTCAGGGGTAAATCGGAGAAGACTACTGTCCGCGAGGAGTCACTGACCAGCAACGAGCTCATTTCGGGCAAGATCGCTGCTGTTTCGGGCGCCGAGGAAGATGTCGGCTTCATCCAGCAGGAACATGGCGTTCCAGAGTCGGCAGAGCTCCAGGGCCCGATCCAGATGCTGCTCCACTTGGCGGGGGTTCGTACCCAGGACGGCAGCACTCATCGAGTAGAGCGGGACTCGAGAGCGCTCAGCGACTAAGCGGCAAAAAACACGCCGAAGTTAGTAGGATGAACCAAAGCGGGCGACGGTCTAACTCGAGTCCAGACACTAGTCTAGCTGTTTACTCACCAGCCTCAGCGGTGTACGTCTTGCCGACTCCAGGCGGGCCAAACATGAGGATGATGAGGCCGCGGCCCTTGTCCTGCACAAAGTCATCGAAGTTGCTCTTGTCCAGCGCCTTGTTCTCCACAAAGGCCCAGGCGAGCTCCTTGGAGTTGATGGGGAGCACGAGTTTCTCGAAGGCGTCATCGTTCCAGACAACCTCCTCGATCTCCTCCACATTGAAGAGGGCTATAATTATCATGTGGTTCGTGTGGAGTCAGTGTGTGTGCGAGCAAGAGGGAGGAGAACATCCCCATTGTCCATCCACGGTCTTTAGGAGGGGCAAAGGCTACTACTGTTAGTACTGCATGAAGGCACAAAGTCAACTCACCCCACTCCTTGGTCTTCATCTCCAAGCCCCTGACCCAGGGCGTCGTCAGCAGGAGCTGGTCGTCCGTGAGCGGGGTCAAGTCCTGGTTCCGCCTGCGGCTCTTGTGCAGTGTCGACTGCGCGGCCGTGAGCTCGGTGCCCTCGACGATGGGCTGGGGCGGCGGGGGCGGCGGAGGCCTGACGCCCGGCGGGTGGCCCGGCGGGTGGCCCATCCTGGGAGGAACGGCCTGGGGCGGGGGGCCCATCCCGGGGGGGTAAGGCGGCATCTGGTGGCCCATCGGGTGGCCCGGCGGGCCCCGGTTCATGCCCGGAGGCCCAGGCATGACATGGTGGATGACGGGCATCCCTGGATGGGGGTGGCCGTGGTGGCCAGGAGGGGGCGGGCCCCGGCGACCATTGTTGAAGTTCGGCGGCGGGGGCGGGCCGCGATGGGGACCCCGCATGGGCCTAACGTCGTCATCGACAATCGAGGTGGACGAGCCAGAGGACGAGCTGGTCTGCGAGCTCGTATCGCTATCGCTGTCGCTGTCACTGTCGTCGTCGTTGAGAGTGTCTTTGCCGGAGGACTTGTCGTCCTCTGGCTCCACCAGCGGCGCGAGCTTGTCCTTGACCTTGTTGCAGCTGTGGAAGTACGCGAAGGCGTCGATAACGACTCTGCCCGAGACCTGGAGTGGTGGGCGGAGAGATTTTTAGTTAGCATGTCAAGGGACTGAGCATCCGAGGGGAACACTGGAAGAGAGGGCGAGAAAAAAAAATCAAAAGCGCAGTCATGACCTTGGACAGGTCTAAGGGAACTTACAGGCCGCTGCTCCTCCATGGTCTCGTCCTCGAGGGAGATCTTGACGCCCTCGCAAGAGCGGAAGTGGTAGCCCCTGAGGCTCTCAAATTTCTTCCCGCGGGCGAGCATACGCTCCTTGAGAGCCTCGGCATCGGTATGCAGGGACAGCGGGATGACGGGGAAGGAGGACACAAGCCGGAAGCCGTCAAACTCGACGATGTTGGACTTGGTGGTCGAGAACCCGCAGGTCTCGCCGTTCCAGTTGACGTACTCGGTCGTGATGGCCCAGAAGCTCTCAAACTGAGAGTGGAGCTTCTCGTACTTCGCGACGCGGCAGATGGTCTCGACGCCGTAGAACTTGGTCACAACCAGGGCGCCAGGAGGGAAGATCTGCCACACGTCCTTGAAGTCGACTTTGCCAGTCTGCATGGTCTGCTCGAGGGCGGCGATGGCAGGAGCAAGGAGCGGGGCGAGGAAGTCCATCAGCTCGTCCACCACCTTCCTCTTGGCGATGATGGGATGCTCCGACTCCGATTTCTCCATCGGCTCGGTCCTGTCGGAGTCGGGAGTCTCGGAAGCATTTTGGTTCCCAATTTCATTCTCGACCACGACCTCGGACCCGGTCTCATCGATGTCCTGATTGTCATCAGGCAGCCGAGACTTGATGGTCTCGGCGGAATCGATGCCACCGACCTCAGTCACAGTGTTGCCCCCCGCCGCCGAATGCTGCGAATAGGCCGACTCAACCAACGAGTCAACCGAACCAGCGCGGTCAAGATCAGCAACCGCATCGGCCTGCGCCTGGATTGCTTCGGCCTCGGCGGCGATCTCGGCCTGGATCTTGCGCAGTGTCTCCCAGCGGTGCACCAGCGGCTGGAAGGGACGCTCAAAGGTCCAGTCCTCCATCTCCGGGTGGAAATCCTGGTACTTTGCCAAGGCGCGCTGCAGCACCTCACGCATGTCCTTGTTCTGGATGGTGAAGTTGAGCGTCGCCCACTTGCCACGGCGGTTCACCTGGCGGTGGATGATGGGCACCTGGGACATGCTCTTGTTGAGCTCCTTGTGCTCATCTTCGATGTTCTTGAACTTGGACCAGCGCTTCTGGCACACGTTCTCCGTGCAGTCGTGCCGGAAGAGCTTGACCACTGGCTTGGCGCGGGGTGCCGACGCGGCCAAAGCCTTCGCCGGGCGGGGGTGGGTCACTAGGACCACATCGTCCCGGGCTTCGGCCATGATGACTTGCCAGGTAGGTACTGCGTACTAGGTGTGCAAGGTAGGATGTAGATGAACGGGTATGGCAGCCGGGATCGGTATTTATTCAAGATTGGAGGATAAGAGGTTGCCGGTCATAGGCAGGTGGTGGAGGGTGATGGGGCGAGGAAGCAACAACAAAAGGTCAACAAACCCAGAAAACAGAGAGCACACGACACAGTCGAACAACGTTGGGCCCGGGGGATTGAATCGTCCTGGGCTCAGAATTTCAGATGTGCAGAGCCGCAGCCGGTATTTATGATTATAACCATTACCCTAGAGATTCGCATCCTCCACTGGTACGTGTTCATACAATGCCTTCGTGGAGTCTGCCGGGGATGGCGGATGGAGACAGCCATTCGTCTTGGGAGGGCATCCGCCCCGTCATCTCGTCATCTTTCGTGACCTCAACAGGTCCTGATTGGTTTGGCATGAAGTTGCAGCTGCAGGTTTAGACCAGGAGCATACATCAAATGTAATGTCAACTCCTGCACTAGTGAGTCAGGCCACTGGTCTAGGCCAAGAATGGGGTGGGTAAGCAGCATGAAGCCATGCACAGGCTTTGTGCAAGCAGCAGACAGCTTTGGTCATTTGGTGGGCACTGCGAGCTTTGGAGATACCAGCCTGCCTCTAGGCAGCATCGACCATCTGCTCAACGAATCTTCGTGGCAAAAAGAAAAAATTGGCGTATTTAGCAGTAAGTATTTGGTTGGTTGTGCTAAAGTTGAGATAAGCAGGAAGCTGCAGAGCCAGTGGGTTGCTTGACGGTTGCCTCACTGCCTGGCCTGCCTACGGGTCAGAGCCTAAGAGGGCGGGCGCGGCATGTCCAGTTGCACAAAGTGGGCTTGAGCTTCCCTCCTTACCCTCTTACTTGTCAACAGTTCCGATAGGCAGTAGGGCTGTGCCCAACCTGCATTTTCATGTCGCATCAACGCAGCATGGTGGTGCATACCGCATGCAGGATAAGACGGGGCTTCTGCGGGCTAGTAGCCTATCAGCTCAGTTTCTAGGAAACCACCCACTTCGCCTTGAGTTAGTTTGAACAAACACGACACTGCCAAGTGTGACCTCTCGGCAAGACACTCGCCCGTTGCCTGAGCTCGTTGCCAATTGGCACTCATACATCAAACCGCTCAGGGGCTCGAGTGATTATTACACTACGGCTCATTTGGCGAGCCACTTGACCCCTTGTACACGTTCGCGGCCGCAACTATCAGCAGGTTGTCTGGCTTCGAGGGGGCTACAGTTAAGGGAGGCGGCCAGCATTTACTAGGTAGCTCAAGTTGAAGCAGGAAACAACAATTAGCTAAATCCGTCCCGTCCACTTTCTCCCGCCAGGAGCCCAGGACAAAAACAAGCCCAAGTTTCCCAAATACATTTATCCGCCTACCTACTAGGCATGAGCTGTTGTGAAGATAAAATCTTCCTCCCTAACAAACTATTAAACTCTATCGTTTTCCGCTTTCGTCACTCACCACTTGTCCAATGACCTAAGATTTCCCTCATATAATTACTGAAGACTAGCTTCAAGTTCCCAACGCTCAACGAAGACCGCCGTTGGCTAAGCATCATGCATATCATCAAGCACGTTCTTATCCAAATTATCTCCCTATTTCTTCGGGCAACCTATTAAAGGCTTTTGCCCAGAGCATACTTTCATAATTTCAAGTTCGTTGGCTGTATAACCGCCAGGCCCCTGCGCGCTCCCTTCCTTGGAGGCATCTTTGCGACTGTTACCGCTCTTGCCCCTTTCTCGCTCCATCCTGGGGCCCTCCCACTATTTGTCTTTGTTATGACCCACAAAGGAGGTAGATGCTTGGTAACCTGAGCCGACTCGGCCTCGCCCTGATATATCTTGAGACCGGGAAAGATGTATGCAAGAACATGTGATTCGGGGGGCCGTTCTGTTCCTGGTCCTGGCCATGGCCATGGTCCTGGTTGAGCCTCTTTCTTGTCGAAACATTTGGTGAAATCGTCTATATCTTGAAACCTGTAATTCGTCGCGTCTCCCGTGAGGCCAGTGGTGCTGACGACTGAGGATCGCTCGCCGCCGGTTTTGAGTTCTTCTGATAGCTCCTTGGACAGTTTAATGATGTCTGATCTGAAGGCTTGAATTATGTCGGACATCTCTGCTGATGTTCCTTCCTCCTTTGCCTCTCCAACCCACTGAGCAAGCTTCCTTACGATGCCCTCTTCTGAAGTCGGTCTCTGCGGCCGGGTTTGGAAAAAGGCACAATCCAGAACCATATGAGGGCCGATAAGAGAACTTGTAGATATCCTTGCTTCCCTTCGAGCTGGCCAAGCATGTCTCTCGCCGTCTCTCGGGAAATATTGTTGCCGAGCATTTCCCTGGATACACCAAAGGCCTCATCCATGTCAGAACCGCCGCTATCTCTTAATGAAGGTCCCCACGTCCGGAATCTCTCCTTCGGCACTCCGCCCTTGGTGTCTATACGAATCTTTGTGACTAAGTCCTCGATAGAGTGAAAGATTCCCTCTAGTTTTCCGCACAGAATCAAGTGTGTTCCGTCGGAAGGTGCTGGCTCGAGCAGGGAAGCCTTTCGGGGAAGACCACCAAGGTCCAACTGTGGCGCAATGGTCTGTGTGAAATGTCCGACGTGCTTTGACATGCTGATTGCCTGAACACTTTGCTGAAATGTGTGAATCAACTTGAGAGTTGCAGTGCCCTGAAGAGTGGGCAAAAGTAGCGGCATAGCACTGTCTGTGGGGGGAATCCGGGATGTCTTTGAACCTGAGTCTAGAATGACACTGGGAATTATGCCGCTCACGCGAATGGGCGGGAGAAATTTTCGTGGCGTTGTGAGGAGAGAACCCGATATTTATATCAAGGGAGGCCGAAGGGAGAACAGATTCGAAGCCTCAAGCACCGAGTGTGTCGTGACAATGAAGAGCGGTAGTGGTGGTCAAAAACTTCCTCACAATCCTCGAGGGCAAGGCAGTGAAAGATTTCGACTTCACTACCGCATTCTGATTGCGAGCATCATTCTATTTACAGTAAGTATACACTACCGATTCCATGCGCGGCATCACCAACATATCCCTCATGGGGTTTCCAAATGACCCCAGTTTGACTGTTAGTTAGATGGTAGCTGGTTTTCGTAATATCTGCAGGCCGACGGACAAAGACTGAACTAGCGGATCAAAGCATCGAAGGCCAGCCAACGCCAAGTTCAGTCAAACTTCCAAGTCAAATGATCTAGTTGCTTTCATGAAGCTGTGGAGTTAAAAAAAACAGAAACATCAGTCCCATTCGTTGGTGCTGATGACCAGTGTTGGCCATGTAAGGTTTCAAGATCCTTACGGTCAGGTACTTCCCAACAAAATACAACAAATGAAGCACGCTAAAGAGGGGGGCGGGAATATTCTGCGTAAGGGGGGAGACTCTGTGGAGTGGGATACATCTGTAGCATGAAACATAAATGTTAATAAATATTGGTCTTTTGATAACCTCAGGGCTTCGCCAGGACATCATCATCTAACCAAAAATCCGAGGCCACAAGCCAGGGCATCCATTGGGTGAAGAATGTCACTGCTTTATTCACGGGGAGGAAGAAAGACATGCCTCAGAGACGCGGCTGACGTACGGGTGTAGTAAATCATAAGATAGTATACTTTAACTATTGTGAATCCTCATCTCGCTCTTAGTTTCTCTTCATATCCCCTCGGTCAATGAGACTCCTTATTGTCATCATTCGAACAGACAGGCCCACCCATGGTAAAGATCAGGGGTCACTTCAATAAGGGAATAGAATATTCGATTGACACCCTGCTTGATGGCTGGCTACTCCCCGAATCCTCAAGAAGCCTCAATGGTCTTATATACCGCAATGAAATGTCCGACTCGTCAGTCATTGCCCCGATCGGAATGAAGAATGTCCCGCCTTACACTATGGAAGTAAGGAAGAGGAACGATCCCGTTCTGCTCCAAGCAAGATGTGGTCAGCAGTTGTCAACGAAGATGATTGGGGCGCGGCACTGGCTCAGGGGTAATTGAGATTCACCTCCAAATATGAGTTGAGTCATCTTCAAACGCGATATGACCAAACACCCGTTCAATAACCCATTGGGCTAAGGGTATGTCCTGGGTTACGACCAGTGGTAAGGCTTACTCCTCAGCCATTACTACCAACAATGTAGGTCGTGCGAGAGCTCTCGCTTTGCGAAGACGTGGGACCGTTGCCTCGTGATGTGGGTGTGGACGCTGAGGTCGATGTTGATGAGCGTCCATGGGCCCAACAATTTGCATAAAATAATGTGCAAGAGCGAGCGCTGAGGCAGAAGGCAATGAGACCCAGGGCGATGAGGCCGAGTAGGAGGGCGATGAGATTGTTCGGATTCATTGCTGGCATGGTTGGGTACGTTGCTTAGTGGACGCCTGTGGCTTTGTCTCAAGGGGTCTCATGGAAAATGTCCCGAGACCCAAATGAAGTCCGGGGGGCTTCAGGGGGAAAACGACAAAAAGGGGGAGGGGAGGGGAGACGAAATAAGCCGAAAATAAGAGAAAAGGGGTAATTAATTAATGGAAATATTTTCTTTCAACATAAGAGGCTATTGACACTTTCCATATTCCCTTCAACCAAACAAGTTTCTCCGGTCATGATGCCTCGCACATCACTGTTGTCACTGCTACCGGGACGGCTATAAGTGCGACGCTTGTAGCCACTCTTATTGGGCTGCCAAAAAATTCAGGTTGGGGGCAAGGAAGTGAGGGGCAATCAATGCATCAAACCGATCCCGTAAGTGAGACAGACCGGCCGAAATTGCTGTCTTCCGGTCACACTGAGCCTCAGCAACTCAGCACACTCTCACAGAGTCACAGTTGCCTAAGGGACCGCGGTGGACGGGAGGAAGCGCTGAGTCCACGACTCTCCCAACGGATTGCCGCCTGTGCTCTCGGTGACCCGTTACCTGGCGAATGGCATGATGAACGGTCTGGTGGCCATGGCTGGGGGAGATGCCCACTTGGGCGAGCCAAGAGGGGATCTGCACGGATTGCGGGATCGCGTATTGCTTTGCATCGGCGAGCCTCGTCGACGCTGCGAATCTCAAAACAGTGTGCCGGCACCATCCGGGATGGGAGTTGCTATTTCGTCAATTGGATGGCGTTCCGGAACTGCTCCGAAACTGCTCCATAGTCTCGGGTTTCTACACTTCTACATACCGGGCATCAGACGCGGAGTCTTTACGCCCATTGCTGCGTGTTCACCCGCTGGACGCCGCCGCATGTCGGAATCGGCATCTGGTGCGGTCCCACACACAGCCTTATGTTCGGCGCTGTCCTTCCTTGTCCTTGCTTGTTTGTCGTCTACTTCCTGAGGGCGGCAGTTGGATTCCAGTCAGGGGAGAAGAGGGATAAAGTTTACCAGCGGGCCTTTAGATCTTTGGGGGACCAGGCGGTTGCAGGGGCATCAAACGCCCGGGACTTTGGGACGTGTTGGTGTATCGGGCAATGGAATGGACAAGCCAGTCCAAGGGCTTCGCCAAGGGTCTTATGGAGAATGCCTCCTCTAACAGCTCTCAGCATGCACAGCCGAAACAAACTCCGATTGCTTCCCTCGCCGTTACTGCGGAACTGGGGATCTAGGTCGAAGGGATTCAGGAACTCTTACCTAGCAAAATCTGGACCTACGTAGATAGGGGGGCGTGGTTGGCAGATTGGAGACACAGGTGGGGCACCTTATCGAGGATGCGCAATCTATTGGACAGCTCTTGGGTGTAGCCTCCATCCATCCTCTCGTCATGGTCCCTCTTGCGTAATCTGGACAGCCCAGACACCCTGCGCAATCACCAGAGCGCATCGCATTCTCAGGACTCCAGTCCCTGCCGGCTTTGCTAGGGTACCTGCTCGATTCTAGTCATTCGATATTTGCGATCGTCGCAACCGACCGCAATCCTACTACTTCCTCACATCTCTGCGACGAGAAAACGACAAAGTACGGGCAGCCAGCCAGCCATAATGAATCGCCTCTTCGGCAGCGCCCCTAAGGCACCAAAACCAACGCTGAACTCAGCGATCGGCTCGGTGGACGAGCGAATCTCCTCGATCGACGTGAAGCTCGCCTCCCTCAACGCCGAGCTCTCGACCTACCAATCCAAACTCTCCAAGATGCGCGACGGGCCGGGAAAGACGGCGATCAAGCAGAAGGCACTGAAGGTGCTCCAGCGGCGCAAGATGTACGACGCCCAGCGGGACCAGTTGCAGTCGCAGGTCTGGAACATGGAGCAGGCGCAGACGATGCAGGACAACCTCAAGAACGTGATGACGACGGTGGACGCGATGAAGACGACCCAGAAGGAGCTGAAGCGGCAGTACGGCAAGGTGGACATCGACCGCATCGAGCGCCTCCAGGACGAGATGGCCGACCTGATGGACGTGAGCAACGAGATCCAGGAGAGCCTGGCGCGCAGCTACGATATCCCCGACGACGTGGACGAGGCCGAGCTCGACGCCGAGCTGGAGGCGCTCGGCCAGGAGGTCGAGCTCGACAGGGAGATGGAAGGGGCCGGCGCCCTCCCGAGCTTCATGCAAGACGAGGTGCCCGACTTCATCGACGAGGCGCCCAAGCTCGAAGGGAAGGTCCAGGAAGTCGCGAGGTAGCCCTTGGGTACTGTGCCATTGTGGGCTATTGGGGTGGGGGGATCTGAAGCAGAGGCAAAGAGGGAGCAGGGAGTGCAAGCCTGTTCTTCCTTGTGACATTTCACAGCCCGTCTGTTGTTGGGAATGGGAGAGGGGCACTGGGATACCTCCTGGTGGGCGCGAGCATGTTCTTTCACTGGGCTGAAATGGGGATGTTTCTCCGCGAAACCCGAAGCGGCGTCATCACCCTGACATACTTTAGGTAGTTGCGGCGTTAGGTTACGATATCAATTTTTATCTAAGATGGGATTGCCTCTGTGTAACATGACATCATGTCTCTGATGAATGGCTGCCTAGCTGTGTTATCTGGAAGAATATGTTTCTTGATTGCCGCGTCCTGTCTCGGTTGGAATGAGGGAGGATGCCCAGGAGGTGACCTACCTCGTAAAAGTGCACACAACACGATCCAACGTTCAAGCGACACGCGACCAATCTCACTTGCCGTCTCAGAGCTATTTTCCACCCCTCCAGAGTGGCAGTGGATTACTCTAGGGCTGCTAGTTCAGAATCTTTGCAGTTTGTCCCAGGCCTTGCACCTTCTTTAGCACTGCCGAGACCGCCTGAACACCCCATTTCACTGCTCGAGAAAAGCTTGCTTTAGTGACGAATAAATTTCAACCATGGATGGTTGTCCATGGTTGCTTTGTGCTTCCTACCTACCCATGACATTCCTGCCAAAGGATATTCCGTATTACGCTCAGAACAAATACCATAGAAACTTGAACAGGACCATTGTTCGAAGCATTACAACCCTTCAATCCATGTCGACATGAGTTTCCAGTGGACGGCTTGGCAGCACCCCATTTCGAGTATATAACGCTGGGCAAGATGCGTCCCTTGACGAAAAAAAAAGGGGAAACCACCAACCAGAAGCCCTTCTTCAGAAGCACTTCCCTGCCTAGCAACCTACGCGACGGTGTTAAACTGAAGCCATAGTCTCACAGCTACCATCGTCTTGTCAACGCTTCGCGTACAGAAATCCTGACACAGCCTCTTACAAACCCCCAACCGACAACATGTGCGAGGTCCGAAGGCGGAACATCTACTGCACCTATTGCAACAACGTCGTGATAAAGACGGAGGAGATATACTTTAGGTGTCCCTACTATCCAGTGATCTGCAGGCAAGTGCGATCCGCTCCCGATCTGCCACCTATATCTCGGGGCGACTGCGGTGAGCTTGGGGGGGTCTGCCCCAGCAAACCCAGCAAGCCCAGCAGGGGAAGGAAGGAGTAAGAGACCCTCTTGGTCTCCTGTTTACTGCTTACCTAGGTACCTACCCAAGGTCCCAGCCCTGTAAACGGATGGAATAGCCTGGGAATACCTTGCACGCACAACATGTGCCAATGGCATACAAGCTCCCACCGAAGGCTCTCTTTGCCGACAGCACAGCTCGGGGCAAGCAGGTAGGTCAATACCTAGATGCGGGATAGATAGGACGAGACTCGACCCGCCCCAATCCCAGGCCCAACCCCCAACCCCAAACACAACACGTAGGCAGTAGCAAGAACAATCGATTTCTTACAACCCCGATATCGTTAGACTGAGAATATCAAAATAGCCCATTGCTATAGACCCCCCACCCTCTTGCGCTCCCACCTGAATGCATCCCTCATAGTCATGTGTCGTGAACAGTTGCCCTCCTCATATCCTTGATGCAGACCTTTCTTGACATATGCATGAATGGTCTCTTTACCACGCTCTCCTTAGCTGGTTGGAACCCGACAGGGCAGCGGCTGAGCGCAGGAAGAAGGAAGAACCTGAGACGCCTAGGCCCAGCACGCTGCCCCCAAAGTGGCCTCTTGAATAGAGCGAATGAAATAATTACAACACGTAAACGAGTAAAACACCACCCCAAGAAAAAGAGAGAAGAGAAGAAACCAACAAAACGTCTTCCCCATGTGAGATTCCGCCGAGAGAAAGGAAGGGGGAAAAAAGGCTTACTCAACAGTGCTGAAGAAGCGCGAGGCCTCCTCCAGCTCCGGGTCCCCGTTGCAGAAGTCCCATCCCACAATGACGCTGGTCTGGCTGCAGCAGACGATGCGCCGGACGTCGAACTGCAGCTTGAACACGCGCACGGGCGTGGGCGGGTCGGCGTTGGGGATGTGAGGGTGGTGCGGCTGCGCGGCCGCCGCCTGGGGCGGGGGAGGCGGTCCGCCGGCGGGGGTCGGCTGCGGAGCCGCTGCCGCGTTCGTCTGGGCGGCCACCGCTACTGTTGTTGCTGCCGGCGGTGGGGGAGGCCTACCTGCGACCGTGCTCGGATGACCACCCCCCGACGTGACTGCGGCCGTCGTGCCCGCGTTGGGGGGGGCCGTGGTGTTGTCGGCCGTCACGCCATCCATCTGCGGCGGCATGCCGTTGACGGCGGCATCGCCGCCGGAGCCGGAGCCGGACGCTGGGCCGGATCCGCCAACCAAGACAGGCGGCGCCGAGATGGCGCTGGTCGGCCCGGGGCGCGCGCTCAGCGCTGACGAGGTGGACGACGAGGTGACGGCCGATGGCGCCGGGAGCGAGGGCGAGGGTGAGGGCCCTCCCGCCGCGGCGCGGGCGCGGGCGATGGCCGCGGCGCTCTGCGAGTGCAGCTGGGCCAGGTGCTCGCGGTGGGCCCTAGCCTGGGCGAGCTGGCTCCTGACGATGGCGGTGCTGACGGCCTGGCGCAGCTGCGAGCGCACGAAGGGGCTCGGCTCGCTGTCGATGGCCGCCTGCAGCTGCGGCTGCAGGGCCAGCATGGTCGGGTGCGCCGTCAGGGCCTGCTGCAGCGCCTGCACGCCCTCGGGCACGGCCCGGTCGATCAGCGTGGAGAGGGAGGCCGCCGCGGACGGCGTCAGGGCCGTGTGGAGCGGCGCGTCGAGGGCGGCGAAGTCGGCGCTGTTGCTGTTCAGCAGCGGGCCCAGCGGCGCCGCGCCGGATGAGGAGGATGGGTTGCCCTCGGCTGCTGCAGACGACGATGAGGCTCCTGCTGCCGATGACGACCCTGTTGCAGGAGCAACTGCTGCGCCTCTTGACGATGGCGGGTGCGACGACCCAGCGACTGCCGCTGTTGAAGAGGAGGCATGGCCCAGTCCGCCCGGAGTGGACGACTCTAGATGGCGCTGCGCCCTCAGAGCAGACACTACATCAATAGCACTCTGGGCGGCCGCGGCCGACGTCCCGGCGGGCTCCTGAACGTGAACGTGAGCATGCGGGGGAGCCGCCGCGCTCGTAAGAGACTGATGCATCGAGACCGGGGGAGGAACCTGACGCTGCTGCTGCTGCTGCTGCTGCTGCTGCTGCCGTTGCTGATGCTGCCTGGTGAGGGTGATGGGCCCAGCCGCCTCCGCCGCCTCCTCCTGCTTCAAGTGGTGCCTCTTCTTCCAGACGCCGTCCTTGTCGCGCCGCCAGATGATGATGCTCTGGTCGTACGACCCGGACACGATGCGGGCATACCTCCCGCCGCCGCCGCCGGGCGGGAGCTTGGCCCCGAAGGCGGTGATGTCCTCGGGCCGCCTGCTGCCGGCGTTGCCGGGGCGGCCCCTGGCGTGGGCGTGGGGGAGGGTCTGGGCGACGACGGCATCGAAGTAGCCCCGGTCGACCTTCTTGGCCTCCTCGAGGTCCTCGAAGTCGCTGTAGGGCAGGTCGGCGAACCCGGCCTGCACCGTCCGCACCAGGTCCGTGTGCGCCCGCAGGCTGGCCACCTCGAGCCCCGTCTGCCGGTCGAACACCTTGACCTCGTTGTCGCTGCTGCCCGAGACGATGCGCTTGCCGTCGTACTGCACGCACGCGATGCCCTTGGAGTGGCCCACGTAGGTCCGCAGGCAGTGCTGCGTCGGCCAGTCCCATATCTTGAGGTTACGGTCCCCGGACGCCGACACCACCTCGTTCCCGCAGATCTGCACCGCGTTGACGGCCGCCCCGTGGCCGATCAGCGAGCCGATCATCGAGTAGGGCGGCTTGATCGGCAGCTGCGACAGGTCCAGGTCGTCGTAGCCGCCGTAGTTCTTGACCTGCACCCCGACCGGGTACACCCTGCCGGGCTCGCCGTAGCCCACGTCGCCGGGGCTCATCGGCCGCCGGTTGAAGATCTTGATCGTCTTGTCCTTGGAGCACGTGACCAGGATGCGCTTATCGAACTTGACATTCAGCACCGACTCGGCGTGCGCCCGCTTGAGCCGCTGGATCATCTGCCCCGTCGAGAACTTCCAAATGATCACGTCCGAGTCGCTGCTGCCGGACACGATGATATCCTCCTCCGGGTCCGAGTCGAACTGCAGGCACAGTACGGAGCCGTTGTGCGCCTGCAGCGGCGGCATCACCAGACGGCGCGTCTGCATGTCCCAGACCCGTATCGTCCTGTCCCTGCTGCCGCTGACCAGGTATTCCGAGTTGAACTGCAGGCTGTAGATGCACTCGTTGTGGCCCTCGCTCGGGTACTCCGGGTGCGGGAACTGGAAGTTTGCGAACTTGGCCTCGTCCCAGTTCGCTTCCAGCCGGTGTCTCATCGAGTGCAGATATTTCCAGTTGATCCTGTACCGGTTCGAGCTCGACTCCCAGTTCCACAGCGTCGACTTGGCTATGGCCCCGGGCACGTCCGACGCCGGCACGAGCTCCGGCAGCGACTCGGGCTTCACTGCGCTCGACTCCCGAGACAACGACAGAGGTGTGCTTGAGATCGCCCGGCCCTTCCCCTTGTCGACCACTTTGGCTTTGCCCTTGCGTAGCGAGTCGACCCGGGAGTCATGGCTGGAGGAGGAGCCGTTCATGTTCAGGTCTCCCAGCCTCGGTGTGACGCAGGTCCTCGCCGTGACCACGTCTGAAGTCGGCGCTCCACCAAAGAGGCTTAGTCCCTCCGTCATCTCAATATCCCCCGGTTCCTGCCTGAGCGCCTGATCTGCATCCACCATGATCAAGTCGGTATCTCCATCCGTGTCGGCGTCCTCCGCGATTGCACGCTTCTTATACGTGTGACCGTCCTCCGAGGACCTCAGTCGATGCAGGTGCGTGCTGGACGCGGTGCCCAGCCCGCTGTTCACCTTTCCCTCCCACACCTGGATTTCCGACGAGACGACTTTCCATCCCTCGCGGAAGTAGATCTTTTCCCACAGTTTTCGATCCTGCGCGAGGTTATACCAAGCGCGGCATGTCTTAGCCACGTTAATCAGCGACAACGGGTCCAGGTATCCGAGTATCTTGAGGCAGATCTCGGCGGGGAGGTACATTATAAAATCGATATACAGCCTCGGGTTGAGCCGCTGCACGATCTCCGCGATCACGCTGGTCGGGAGGTCGTCAAGGAGGGCCATGGCGAGCTCTGCCGGGGGACAAGAGAAGAACGACATGTCAGCGTCAGCCTTTGGGGGGTTTCTCAGACAGTATCTTTCACGGCCTAGGCTTCCTCAACTCACGGGTCTTGTTGGCGAGCGAGAGCTCAGACATGTGCCTTAGGAGCAACGACGATAGGTCGCGGCTTGGTAAGCGGCCCGGAGAGCTTCCTTCGGCGGCCTTGGAGGGGGAGATTGAGGTGTTCAAGGGCGCCTCGGAGTAGCCCTCGTCGGCAGAATCCATACTGGGGAGAAATGCTCGAGGTCCGTCTGTGTGTCTCTGTGGAGTTGGAGTGACGGCGCAGAGCCCGGGGTGAGGCGAATGGCAAGGATCTCTGTCGGTTAAGAGTCCTTGATTCTGGTTTATGGTTGCGGTTGATGGGGCTGGGGCGCTGGGCTGATTGTTCGTTAGATGGACCGGACTGGGGCGGTGGCCAGTAGGCGCATGACAAGCGGCGCGGGTTGAGGAGCCGAATTCGGGCCGCGCCTTTGGGAGTCTCGGGGTTGAGAAATTGTTCACAACATGAACAAAAGAGGCTGGCCGCGTTCAGGGGCCGGGAGCGGAGCTTTGGCAGGTACAAAAGGATGGAAATGCGGCAGATTTGGGGTGTCTCATTGACAAGGACCATCAGGTGTGTGCTTTGTTGCGAACAGTACCTACCAGGCAGCTGCTTTCTTTCTAGGTGACCACAGCGTCCAGGCTCAGCCGTGTGTGGGCCACCGATTTTCTTGATCCCGCTAGGTCGCCTAGCCGCCGCCTGCCTCGTTCTCAGCGTCAGCCCAACCTGCCCAACAACCAACCCTGGCCATGACTCAGGTGTAATTCCGTCTGCACCATAAAGAGTACATTACGCAGCAATGGTATCTCTGCGATCATCCAAGCAAACCGCGATCGCAATGTTTGTTTCCTGTCGCAAGGAGCCAAAATCAAGGAGACTGAGCATGACTAACGAACGGCTTGCCGGTTTTTCTTTTAGGGACCAGAACCCGCCAGCACCTTGCAGGTTTTTTTTAGTTGTCGACGACATCAACATCCTCCCTGAGATATGACATCTTGGAAGCTGATGGCCTCAAGCCGTGATTTGGTGTCATCATTGATCGTAGGAAACGAGAATAAATTATTGCCCCCCAGGTATTCTTCCCTTATTTCCCTGTTTAATCGGTCTGGAGCCACCCTTCAAAACGAGACGCGCTCTTGCCTCTCTACCTGCTTGGTCATTTCCAATGAAAAACCAACTGCGTCGCCCCCTCAAGACCATCCTTCGGCTCCTGTTCTCTTGTTCGTAACCCATTTCCCGGATTGTCCGTGAGGCCATCCCGAGTCACATGCTGGTACCCTGCGAATTCCCTGGCCGTGGGACAAATCTGCTAAGCACGGGTTGAGCCATTGATTAAATGACCAAGGGTCACGTGCCACATGAAGCCGATGGTGAAGGTTTCAGCGGAGGAGTAGTGAGTTGGCATCAATTTGTGGGGCGGTGTGTCACCGGTATCACATTGCATAATCAGACTGTTTCAATCGATCACTTTCCCGGCGGGCACCAAGGAGGAAACCTGTCGCCATTCTCGAAGCCGCCTATTGGTGGGGGTGGACGAAAGGGGCAGAAGCGTTGGTGGAAGGGTAGGCTGGAGGGGATTTGTGAGTAGATGCAGGTTCTTCGACGACCCTTCTTGCCTCTCTGTAGGTATTCAGCACCACAACCCGAATTTGGTCCCCCAGGCCCGGTTCTGTAAGATGGCGAAGATGCCGAGAAACACTCTAAGACCCCCCTTTAACTATCACGATCACATACTATGAAGCAGAACAATCGAACCTGACCCAACCATCCTCACAGGTCGTGGGCGAGACGCGTTGTAGACGCTGGGCCGTCATTGGGATCTACCTAAAGCCCCCACATTCGCGGTCGAGACTGGCGTCACCGGCTTGACTGCCTAGGTACCTGGGTAGACACACTGAAGCCGCCGAAGTCGTTTGAGAGGCCTGGATACATATCTGAGATAGTAAGTCTGGCTTTTGAGGTTGATACCTCAAAAGTGTATCTTGAGCGCTGTGACCGGAAGGCACATACGCTGTATGTCGGCAAACAAGTAGAAGCGTGACAGTGACAATCGTGGATGCTGATTACAGGCGGGGCTGTCAAAAGAAGCCTTGGAGAATGTTCCATGCTTTGTTTTCCCGCTTCAACTTCGGCCTGCGTGCCCCACCCGACCTTCTTCCCGAGACCCTCATCGTAGTCAGTAGTAAATGCGATGAGGTGGATGGATGGATGGACACTCGCAAAGCCTGCACATGGTGACTGGTGGCTGGCAGAACAGGCTTGGCAGGGTAGGAGGGCAGGCGCTTGGTTCTGGTGCCATTGCGGCCTAGCGCGGATGTCTGCAAAATTTGAAACAAGCAAACTCGAACGAAATCAATGCCCCAGCAGCCAACCCAGGGTTCGAGCCGGCTGCTAGTGGAACGACGGTTCGTGGGTCGAAGGAAGAAGAAAGATCACGGTGTCTCGATAGCTTCTGACGTCGAACTACTCCCCAAAGTGCAGGATCACAAGCAGTGCCCCATGCTCCGGTGGAGACAGGGGATCTCCTTTATCTGAGCCCTCCACGAGAGCACTGCTGGGTGCTTGAGAAGGGGAAAGCTCTGGGTCTGTCGCTGCGCAGGGCTTTTGACGGTTCCCTGAGGTAGCCCGGTTGGAGCGCCAGTCTTTGGCCAGATCAATTGCTGAGGATGAGCACCATATGGCTCGGTGAAGGGGGCAGGTAATCTTCCTCCAGAACGCCACTACCGAATGCGTACATGAAGGAAATATATTGGATCATCATGGCTTCTCTAGAAACTGGCGACTGTTTTATGCCTTAGCCCTCCTCGCGATTGCGCCCAACAGTGGCAGATTACCCCACCACCACCAGGCTGATCCCTGTGCCCGCTGCGCAGCACCACCAGTTGGAGGCACCCGACGACGCAAACCGCGCCCAGCGAGCCCATGGGAAGCAACTTACGCAGTATGGAGCACTGTATCGGAAGTAGCAGAAGAAGATGTGTAGTACTGTCAGAAGTTGAGGCCTACCAAGATGGAAGGGGTTTGCCTGTAAAAGAGACCACAATCACCAGGTATTTCGTTGCATTCATTTCACTGATTGATACACTGACCCATCTAATTCGCTCCACCACACATTTTTACCCCGACTCGATTTGGGGCGGGCATGCAGCAGCTTGAGGAGCAACCCACCTTGGACCAGTCTACCTAACGCCCGGAGTGCATTGCTGGCTGGATCTTGCTGCATCTCAAACTATCTGTTGTCGTCTACGAGTGCGCCTCGTAGTCGACCGACAGTCACTTGTTAGTCACTCAAGTTCCTCTCACCGCAGTAAGGTTCGGGTCAAGACCAACTGCGGCTTGAATTATCGCCGGATTCATTTCTACGACTCCAACGGCAGAGACGACGAAGCCACCGGTTCCGACGCTCCTTTGCCGCCCCCAATTCAGCCAACCAGATCTCCGGCAGCGGCCCATCCTTCTCCAGGACCCGTTTCAAATTGGGATCTTGACACCTCGAGAAACAATTCCAAGGACACAACCTGCTACCCGTTTGACAGAATTTATCTTGTTCTTGCTTGTCATTTTTTTCCTCGACTCACTGGGCCACTGGGTTGCAACTGGAAAATCCCTCCTGTGACGCTTTTTCTCTCCCCTTCTTCCGTTTTTTTTGTCATTCTCGTTGGGGAAGAGGAACACCGACAACTGAAAGAAAGGGGCGGGGAAACGACTAAGTAGACCTCAAATCGGGCCTGAACAGCAGCAGCTGCCAGCGTCTCAGAAAGGGAGACTGAGCCTTCTGACCAGCTCAGACTCGAAGGAGGCGTCCAGTCGAATGCCGCGAATCAGAAGCCACAACGCCCAACAGCCGCGCCGAAGGGGAAGTCAACCTAGAGCCATAGACATTCCAGAACGCCCACGCCAAAGACCCCTTTTGGTTTTTGGCCCGCTGCTTGCCACACCAGCGTGTGGACGAATCCCAGCCTAATCTCGACGAACCGACCCGACCGACCGCGGTTCCAGAAGAGGAGAAGAGAAGAAGGGAAGGAGAGAAGAAGAAAAGATTGAAGTTTAATCTTCTGATCGACCGCGCTATTTTGCTCTCTCCCCCGCCTTTATGGTACCGGAGTTCTTCCAACAGTGTTCAATAGCGTTCACATCCTGTCCCACACGACCGATCGCACGCACGTACGCACGAACGAACGCACGAACGAGTCGCTGCACGAGCGCACACACATCGGACTTTACCCGCAAACCCACCTGGATTTTGGTGGTCTCTTGTTGGGATTTGCCGAATTTTGACACACCGCGAACTGGCCTTGCATCGTACGCCCTACCTGCTGACCGACCGACCGACTGCTTAGTCTACACCGAAGAGTCGTTGAAATCTTGCGCGAAGACTTGGTACCGCAAAGGGCAAATCCACTGATTTCGTCATTTCGTCACTTTTGCGCGGGCTACCACCGCCGCCGCTGCTGGTGCTGCCGCGACCCTTGCCAGTGTCTTCCTTCACACATATCCTCCAGCCAGACACCTCGCTCGACGCGAGGAGAGCCAGCGACAAGCGCCAAGCTCCCTCCACGAATGGAGTGTTTGGAGTGGCCGTAGTGATTATGGCACATGCAACCCTGCTAAGGACCAACACCACCCCGGTATTCCCAGTATCGACGGACGGTGCTCCTCGCCAACTCCAACGACTCCAGAGCGCGATGAGCACAAGCATGGCGCAACCGCCGAGGGCCAGTCAGCTCTCCGGCTCAACCGCCTTCGCATCTACCACATCTCTCTCCAGCCTGACGAGCTCGGCGACCATGGTCCCGCCGCCGACAAATGGCCAGGTCGTGGCCACGAGCAACATCATCAACCAGAAGGCGGACGCGTCCAGGTCTCTCTACCAGATCTGTGTTTCGCTGAAACAGAGGTTGGCTCAGGTGCCCGGCTTCGAGCAGTACATGGACCAGATGGAGGTCTGGGAGAACGCAGACCCGGACAAGAGCCCCGTGGAGTCGCTATGGAACCTGATGCGGACCGGACACCCGTTAGTGCACATTTACAACGCTCTGGACCCCGGGAACCCAGCCATCGAGATCGCCGGCGCGGGGACGGATGCGAAAAAGTCCAAGATCGCTATCTTCAAGTTCGTAGAGGCATGCATGAAGGAGCTCAAGATACCCATGGCCGAGAGCTTTGTCATCAGCGATCTGACTGGCAACGACACCACTGGGTTCGTGAAGGTACGTGTCTCCTGAGAGTCTAGTCCAGCGGGTATCTGATACAAGGTGGCTGGCGTGAGAGAGCAAGAGCAAACGGTTGCGGTTGAGCGGGACACCGATATTGACTTCTGAACCACACGGCAGGTGACCTCCGTGGTAAACCTCGTCCTCGACAGGATCCAAGAACGCGGGCTGCTCAATCAGTCCGAGTTGTATCTCCAAGACGCGCCCCCCGACGCCAGCTTACAGATGAGCTACCGAGACTATATCGTGAGGGAGCTCGTGGACACGGAGCGGAAGTACGTGCAAGATCTGGAGAACCTGCACGACCTGAAAAGGATGCTAGAGCAAAGGGGTGCGATCCCGGGCGATACGGTGCACCAGATCTTCCTCAACATCAACGCGATTCTCGACTTCCAGCGGCGATTCCTCATCCGGGTCGAGACGACCAACTCGATGCCGGCGGCGGTACAGTTGTGGGGCAACCCATTCGTTTCCTTCGAGCAGTATTTCGAGATTTACCAACCGTTTATTGCAAACCAGAGGAGGGCGGCGATGGTAGCCCAGGCGCATTTCGACAAGATCAAGTCCATAGAACACCCCGTTGCGTGCGACTTCAACACACTTGATGGGTTTTTGCTGAAGCCGATGCAGCGGCTGGTGAAGTACCCGCTCCTGCTCAAAGTATGTTTGGCCATTTCCCCTGTTTCCTTTGTTTCTCAACCTCATTAGGGGTATTCCCCCAAGGGAATTACCCTTCCCGTCCACCCAATTGCTAACATCCCCGCAGGACTTGATGAAAAAGAGTGACGACGAGGGCGTCAAAGCGGACCTTTCAGCAGGCATTCAAGCGGCCGAGAGAGCCCTGCAGAAAGCCAACGAGGCCGTGGACCGAGACCTGCTGGATGATGCCATGATAGACCTCATGAACAGGGTCGATGACTGGAAAAGCCACAAGGTGGACCAGTTTGGGCGCCTCCTGCTGCATGGCGTTTACACGGTTTTGACCGGCAAAAGCGAGCAGGAGAAGGATGTAAGTATTACCTGGGTGGCATGAGAACGTCTTTCTCTGTTATATCCTTACATTCATTTCCAAATTTACCTTTTTGTCGGGATCGCCCTGGGCCGTTGGGGAAGCTCGACTAACTCGCGCGTACCTATCCACTTGTCTCCTCCAGTACGAAATATACCTTTTCGAATGCATCTTACTCTGCTGCAAGGAAGTCTCGGCGAACAAAAGCAAGGACAAGAAGGACAAGACCAGGTCGACGGGCCCGAAACCCAGAAATCGGAGCGCAAAGCTGCAGCTTAAAGGGCGCATCTTCATGACGAATGTTACTGAAGTTTTGTCCTTCTCAAAGCCAGGTATGTTTCCTGGAGCGAAACGCTGCCGAACCCCGGCCGTCAATCGCCCCACAGCGGTGTCTTGATAATACCCAGATCAAGTTCTGACGGTATGATGGTTGTGAATCGGAAAGGCTCCTACACTGTTCAAATATGGTGGAAGGGGGATCCAGGGGTGGAGAACTTCGTTATCAAGTTCCAAAACGAGGAGACGATGAAGAAGTGGGCAGCAGGGCTAGACACGCAAAGGAAAGAGAACGCGCCGCAGTCGACGACTAGCCCGGACCAAGCAACACCAGACTTCACGTGGATGCGCAACCAGATGAACAACCTGGAGAACCCGTACGCCCAACAAGAAGAAGATGATGATGAGGATTTGCAAGGGCCAACGCCCACACCATCGCAGTACGGCGGCGGCATGGGCGGGCCTCCGGTGCTGCCCGGGACCATGCCTCGCACCTCTTCCAGCGCAAGCCTGCGTGCGAGGTCGGCAACGAACGACAGCAACCAGTCTCTAGCAGGCATCGCCCGAGCCCCGCCTCCACCTCGCTTCCCCCTACCGGTTCCTCCAGCACCTCTCAGCCTGCAGACACAGATGTCAGGCGGTCAGTCCCCCAGCTACCGCGGGGGAGACTCTTACTTCTCCCCAGTTGGCGAATCTCCCGTCTCGTCCAGGACGAGTACGGCATCGAGTATATTCCCGCCCAGCGCCGGGTACACCTTCCCAAGGACAGGACAACCACAGCCAGGGGGTTGGGACGGGGAGCAAAACAGGTATACCGCGCCCGCGATGCCCCGTGCCCCATCTAGGGACGGGCCCTCGCCTGTCAACGCGTACGGCATGATAAATGGGCGTAACCCGCGCGGTCCGTCTATGCCAGTCATGGCATCTCACAGCGCCCAGAACGCGTCACAGTCCCGAAGTCGGTCATACAGCACACCCGACATCCAGGGCCAAGGTCCGCCCGGGATCCGCCGAACGCCTGGGGGCAGCCAGAGCAATGTCCCGGCCGTGCCTGGCATCCCACCACACCTGCACCCCACACACGAACGCCACGACTCAACCATCCCGCGGTCCAACACGGGGAGCCCCAGGAACGACCTGCCCATCCGCTCCAACACCCAGAGCCCAGGCGTCCAGAGGGACCGGCTGACGCAGCAGGGCGGCGGCTACGGCCCTACCATGGCGCAGTTCCCCACCCAACCCATCTACGGCCGCCAGGGGACCCCCGGCCCGACGAGCAACCCTGCCGGCAGCATGGCCCCCGCCCCGCTCAACCTCTCGGGCGACCCAGGGAGGACAGTGTCCCCCCCGCTTGGGACTGCCCCGGCCATGGTGTCCCCCGAGATGGGCATGCCGACGCAACTGAAGGTCAAGGTCAACTACGACAGCGCCAACTACATGACGCTCGTAGCGGCCTACAACATCACCTACCAGAGCCTGGTCGACCGCATCGACGCCAAGCTTGCCCGCTTCACCAACAGCAGTATCGGCAAGGGCAACCTGCGGCTGCGGTACCGGGACGAGGACGGAGACTTCGTCAGCATCGAAAGCGACGACGACATCCAGATCGCCTTTATGGAGTGGCGCGATGGCGTCAGGAACATGTACAGCGGCGGGGTCGGGGAGATCGAGCTGTTCTGCGTCGAGAACTCTGGCTGATCTGCTTATCAGCCCTCTACCGCTGCCAAGCTCCAGCCCGCCTGTTGTCCCTGCTCTTTACTTTTCAATCAGCTCTTTGGGTCAACGATTCTTTTTCCCGCTCATTGCATCATATCAACGGAGTTGGGATCTTTCCATTTGGTTCGCAAATACCACTTAACCATATTCATCCTTATCCATTTCCACGTTCCAATTTCCCTGCCTCACAAAGCAGCCTCGCCTTCCTTTTCATTTTCAGCATACACTATTGATCTCTACACGGATCTGGGCTTGGCCAACGCAGGGAAACCTCGCCCAAAGGAATTCCATCCATGTCCTTTTGGGCTTCACCCCTTTCCCTTTGCATTTTTATTCTTCGATTCTCTTCGTCGTGTCGTTCTCTCGTGGAATTTCCTGTTTTGGGTTTGGACGCGCCTTTTTGAAACATAGAACACCGGAAACGGCCCTTATATCCTGGCTACGAATTCTACTCTCCTTTCAAACAATCTCCATGTTGCCTCTTCTCTCCTTGGATATACTGGACACTATCCCAAACTTCCCGAACATGGCTCCTTGGCATTATGTTTTCATGCTCGATCTATCCTTTCATCACCAATTGGAATACCGCCCCCGTGATATCCAAGTTTAGTGGAGAGTCCTCAGCCCCGTAACGGTAGATACAAGCCTACTTTATCCCGTCTCAAGTTTTTTGTCTGCACCCTATGGCTCCGTTCGGATCGAAGCTTCAGGTCGTTCAAATTGATACTTCATGTCTGGCGAGGTCCTCCAATACTTAATGTCTCCTACCCCGGTGCGTTACGCTCACCACATTGGTTGAACGCTCCCTTTCATGAAATGACAAGCCAATTCTCTCGCATGATTGTCACTTTGTCAGACACCTCGGTGGTACCCAAGCAGGTGGCGTCCAAACATAGCCTGTCTCCGCTGGCGACTGTCTTGCCGTTGAAAATGAGTTTGCCACCTCCAACATCCGAATCTTGAACAAGACCGGACGGGCTGCTGGGTTGAATAGTCCACAGGCAAAGCTTCACCAGTTGCATAACAACCTATTCAACAGCCAGAAAGTGGATGGGTCGACCAGATATTTACATATGGAGTACATAGATCTTACAAGATTCCAGTATCATGCTCTGGCACAAGATGGGATATCGAACGATCCCCTTCTGCCAAGCGTAAACCAACCAACGCCGTTGTACATGGCCCTGCCAGAACCATAACCTCGGTCTCCACCGTTATATCTAGCTGAATGCAGTCCTCTTGTGTTCTTTATTTAGCAAAGTGGTTGAGAAGTGCTTGCTTCGGGACGGTCTAAGCACGTCACATCACCGTTGTCACGCCCAGGCTGCCCGAATCCCGTGGGAGGCGCGATGCATGGCCAGCTCGAATAGGAAGACCCTAGCCTCTCGCAACCCTCGAAATGGCATCCCCATGCCAAACAGAGTCGAGGCGGCGCCGTCTCGCGGCGGCTTGACCCATCCCAGGCAACGAGCACAACTAGCAGCCATACTATTTCTGTTTCCTCGGGCCAACAATCTTCGGGTACATTCGGTTGAGGTGGTTATTGATTTGATTCTTGGGCTTAGGGGGTGCCTTCGGTGCGTCCATGCACAGCCGCAGTTGTTGTTCGAGCTCGCCGCAGCCGGCCGCGTTGTATCCTGCTGACGCCCAGCATGCTAATAGAGAGAGACCGTCAGTCGCCGGCTGCAATGCGATTTCAATGGGCGATAAACAGAGTGGTCTCGGGACCGGGTTAAACAGCCAGAAGATAAACTAACCCAGAACCGTGGACATGACCTGTATACATGGGTTGACCTCCTTTTGGTTCGGGTTGCGGACGCGCAGGACTCGCAGTGGAGGCAGCCGAATGGGCTTCTTGCCAGGCAGCGACATCTTGGGGAGGGGACAGTCTCGGGGTCAGGAGGCGGCGAGATGCGCGGTTCGAGGGAAGGAGGTCGCTGGGTACAGCGAGTGTGCTGCAGTTACAATGGCTGCAATTGATATGAACAGAGGCGCATCGTCTGGAGGCGCGACAGCCCCTGGTTACCTAGCTCTTAATCTAGCGCAACTGAAAATCCCTAAATGGAGCACCTAAAATTTTGACCTATTCTAGAGACACCACGTGACACATGAAGGGCATGGGGGGACAAGTAGTGGTCCGTGCGGGCTCGGGCAAGTTTGGGAGGAGGGGCAATCACGCTAAACCCAATTGGAGCTCTCATGGTCGGCTGTTTGCTGATTGGCCTGCCGAGCTCTATGTAAACACGAACAACACTTTCAAAAGTTGCCCCAGTGATTTTTTTCTGCCCAACACTGCAACACGGTCTCCAACCGCGACTCGAGCCTTGAACAACGCACAGGATTCACATCATCAACTTGGAATCTTTCTGCAAATCCTATCCTGTTCTTCAAGCCCTTCTTCGTGTCATAAGCTCTACTCTCTTCACAAGTTCTTCTTCACCGTTTATGTCATTTCAGTCTACTGATCCTCGTCAATCTTTGACTTCACAATGGAGACCAGGCACGATCCTCCCAAGGAGGAGTGCAATGACTTCGTCTTTGAGGGAAAGCTGCCCGCTGTCAAAATCCCAGACAGCATCTACTTTCCGCGCACTACTGGCGCCATGATCTGGAAATATGGTGATGTTTATGCCCGCAAGTAAGTTCTTGCCCTTCCGTGGCTGCCTATCGCCAATTCGGATTCCGTCTAGATCCCGTTCAGATTGCATTCAGATTCCGTCCCACCACCTGCAGGAAGGATGAATGTTCATTCTGCGGCGGTGATTTGTTCCATGCTAACCACGTCGGACTTCTCTCAGGTGGCTCCCCAAGAGCACCGAATTCCTGCCCCCTCTAATCACCGAGGCTAGGCCTTGGGTGTACACCTCCTTCACCTCCATCCTGTCTCGTCTCCAAGGCCGTGACATCTGGAAACGCGTCGGTGAAGCTGGCAGCATCGTCAAGGTCAACCCCACATTCGTGAGCACCCAAGAGGAGCTGCGCAAGAATGGTGTTGGCCCTCGCAAACGCGTTTGCCCCAACAACTTCGTCCGGTCCCGCGTCGACGGCGACCTAAATGACCTCTTCAACATGGAACGTCTACACCAGTTCAACCCGAATGAGGGTAAGATTCTCTACAACCTCGCACTAGCCGATGTGATCCGCTTTCACGACAGCCGGGACGAGATGGGTCTACCTGTTCCCAAGTTCGTGGCGCAGCATACCACTTGTTTCCCTTACATCGGGCCTGGCCCAAAAATCGACCTGCCCCGCAAACGCGACGCTTCACGTCAGCCTCTGCTTCGCCTCGAGGAAGATCCCGCACAGCTTGAGCGGTATGAGAAAGAGGCGGAGCCCGACCTCATGGACATTAACAGCGTCTACGAGAGCTCTGTCATCCAGGCGCCGAAGAAGAAGAGCGAGAAGATGAAGGAGCGCATGGCCCGTCGTCGCCGCTTCGTGAGCCTCTCGACCATCGACGAGCGCTCCGAGCTCTACTCCTCGCCTGTGGTTGAACCCTCCCTGCCTGGCTCGCCCTTCAAGGGCCATCGTCGCCAGAGCGTCTCGGGGTCTTCTGCAAATCGATTCACCCTCACGGCAACCCCTTCAAGGGTCACGTTTACCAGCTCTTCCTCGCCGCTTTTTACTCCCTGTGATGACTCACCCGTCAAGGCTGCCGCCCTCTGGCGTACCCCCAACCTCTACCATGCGTCACCCATGTCTGCTGTTCTGTCTGCTATAAAGACGCCCCAGCAACAGTCATCCCCTTTCATTTTCGACCAGACCGAGACCATCCTTCAGTCTCCCAACAAGTCTGATCCCGAGGCCGCCCAGACCGACAAGACTTCGGTCGATGAGGCTGAAGCCCTCTCTATGCCTACTACTCCTCGTACTCCTCGCACCCCTCGCACTCCGGCCCGCAGGTCCCGGCGGTCGAGTGGAGCTGGACGATTTTCCTCTCGCCGCGTCCGGAGACTTAGTTCAATCTCTGAGAACGACCAGCTGCTCTCCTTTAACTCCGCTCTCATTCCCGAGTTCAACGAACACCGCCGTCACAGCGCTTGCACCGAGATGGCTGACGTGACCAAGTCCGACGATCGACGCCGTCACACGTTTGGCGCTACCATCAGCAACGGAGAGGACATCGATGAGAATGAAACTGCCGCCTCTGGCAGTAATGGCGAGTCTGTCTCGGCCCCCATCGAAGCCATCATTCCGACAGACCATGAGACAGAGATCTCTACACATATTCCCATCCCGGAGACCCCTCGACCTCAGATGACAACTGAGACTGTCCCCAAGGATGATGACACCCTCACTTCTTACCTGCAATCTACATTTCCTCATCAGACCCAGCACAGTCAGGAAACCTCTGGTGAATCTACACATGCCACACACCAGGATACCTCACTTGCCACACCACTTCCTCCGACTCCTAGCCTCCAGTTGAATGACGGCGATAATGACGCAGTCAATGTCGACCTCCGAACCAACCTTGATATCTTTGGGACTCATCCAGACAACTTCCGGAACGCGAAGACGACGACGACAGATGCCGTCACGATGAAGCCTCCGCCCCCGAAGATGTCAGACGACACTAACGCTCCAACCCAAGAAGCCATCATTACGCCGTCCAAGGCTCAGGACCATTACATGGCGGAGGACGATGACAAGGCGGCCCCTCAACACGAGGCGATCAGCGATCCCACCACTTCCTTCCCGGTCGACAGCGAGCACCACAGCGCCGCACGTGACGAGGACGACGAAGGCACTGGCGAGGGTGACCGTGAGATGGCCACGGATCCGATCAAGCAGTCTGCTCAGCCTTCCCGGCCCGAGCTGGACCAGGACCCGGACTACGAGCACCTCCAGTCCTTCGTGAACCGTGTCAATGCAGGACGGACCCTCCGCGCCGCCGAGGCTGCAGCTTCCTACTCTGCCGGTTCCCAAATTCAGCCAAAGCGTCGATCAGGTTCGCTAGGACCGTCGACGACCAACACCGGATCGCCCGTGTCCCGGTCCGAGTCAGCAGCCAGCCAGGGCACCCTGTCAAAGCGCGTCCCACTGGGTGTAAAGGATCATAACGTGACCCCGAGCCCCAAGAAGAAGCGCAAGACAGCGGACGACGACGACGACGACGACGACGCCGGCGACGGCTCTCGGCTGCGGAAGCCGGACCTGGGTGACAACTCACCGCCCAAGCCCAAGCGCCGCCGCAAGAACATGGAGGCGGATACGGATGGGGTGCTGAACCCCGAGTTCCAGCACCAGGGTCAGGGCCAGCCCCAGCCCCAGGCAGAGGCAGCCCCGGCCGCCACCGGGCCAGCACCTCGGCGCTCGACCAGGTCGAGTAGCCGGAGGAACCTGAAGCCGACGGCGCCGTCCGCTAACAGCACAGCGCTGTCTATGATCCCCGTGCGGCTGCCGGGGTCTCTGGTGACCGACGGGTCTGATGGCGGCTTCGGGGGCGGGCCTGCCCTCATGAACGGCAACCTCGGTGCGCGGCGCAACGAGGAGAGGCATGTGGCCGCGGCGACGCGTGCCAACACGAGGAAGAACAGGGCGGGCGCCCTCCCGGCCAGGGAGGTGGTGGCACTGAAGGCTAAGGGCCTTTCGGTAACCCAGGAACCTGCGGCGCCGCCGGCGGGGCCCACGGGTAGCCAGATCACCAGGGCGGGCGCTAAGAGCGTCCGCTGGGATCCGGTCCTCGCCCATTACCAGGGCGAGCCCGCTGCAGTCGCCGCCGCAGCCGCCCCTCCTGTGGCCCAGGAGGTCGAGGCCGCCACCTCGCCGGCGGTGCGGCCGGCAACACGCCGCGCCACTCGGGCGTCGAGGCTCCCGCCTCCGACCCCGATCAAGAAGGTCGTTGCCGCCGCCGCTCCCTCCTCTTATTCGTCCCCGTCCGCCCCCGCTCCCGCCTCCGCCACTGCCGCCGCGGCGCAGGGAGCCTCCTTGGCTTCCACGAGGAGGACCTCGGCTCAATTGGCCGAGGCCTCGGCCAAGAAGGCTGCCGCCGCCGCCTCCTTCAACCCCCAGAGGGAGGCGCCGCCCGCCATCCGACGGGCGGCCGCGCGGCGGTCCAAGCTGACGGCCCACCTGGGGAGCGGGAACGGGACGCCCGCTCCCAAGAAGCGGGGGGCGAGGGCTTAGGCTCTCGCCTGGGAGAACCGGTGTCTCTGTTGTCTTTGTTTGTGCGTGTGTGTGTTTTGTGTGTCTGTTTTGTCTTTTCTTTTTGGGAGTTCTGGTCTCTTCTCTTTCCTTCTTTTTCTCTTTTTTTCCTGTCTCGGAAAAGGTGTTGTGAGAGTTTTTTGTTAGTTTTTTTTATATTTCAAGATACCCCCAAGCATCGGTTCGTCGGAGTTTCTCTGGAGCGTTCGTTAGAGTTCTTGGTTTGCAATACCCTGGCGCTGGCATAAACGAGGCGTTTCAAAATACAATTGATGCGGTTTATGAACAAATCTCGAATGTTCAAATCATCCGTAACCCAAGTCTCTCTGTGTGAACATGCGAATGTGTGGCTTCATAGGCATCTCACGACGTGAAAAGTCCCTCCATATGGCCCCGAACGCTGCCTAATCTGGATGTTTTGACCGCATGGCACGTTTTTTCATACCGTTAGAGCCGCACTAGAGTAGAGCCTTCGAGGACTGAATGGTGACTTATTCAAATCGCTTTTCCCGCCTATAAACTTCTCGGCGACATGCTTTCCTCACCTTACAAAGTCCGTTCTCTTGTGGAGGCTACTCACGGCTCTTCATCTCAGGATGACAAGCTCGGTAACCTCACACTGATGTTACCGTCAACCCCTCGGTTGCTCTACCCTTGGAGCTGTTCTGGCCTCCTCGCGTCCCCGCCATAGAGCCTAAACATAACACAACCCTGCGTTCTATGAGGGTGTTCGAAGTTGATAAGTTCATCCAGATGGAGGCCGCTGAGAGCACGATGGAACAAGTTCCCATCGTGAGCCAGTTGCCAGGTTCGGGCAACCACGAGCTCATACACGATGGCAGCCGCAGGCCTAGCCGCTGCCACCACGGCGGCATGGGCACGCGCGTTCTCAACTGCGAGGCCGACCTTCTCCGCAACATGGTGACCGTTGAGTTCCAGCAAGGCGCTGATGATCCCAGCGGCGTCATTATCCGCAAGGTTGGTGAAGTCCAGCCGCTGCTGTCAGGAACCGTCCGCAATATCTAATATAATTCTCGCGCGCTCATGAGCTTCGGTGCCCGTAGAGAGCGCAGTTGGGCGTGGAATTAGTCCGACAGTTCTGAGGGTCAGAAATAGGACGTCTCGCCGAGCTCCATTGGGAGGATCCAAATGGCTCCCTAGTGCTCCAGCTTTTGCACTGGTGGCTCAGCCACCAATCTTCAAGCGCTCGGTCAAGAACCCGAAATCCTAGCAGTGGCTGCGGAGCCGCCTTCCGTGTCCACACTAGGACAACCGATCGAGCGTGGGTAATTCTAACTCCTAAGTCATTTGATGCCCTCCAAGTATCTTTGCCGGGCGTCTTTCGGCGTCATCACACTTTACAAAAGAAAACAACACCTTCCAGCACACCTTGGGCTTTGTCCCTCAGTGGAAGGAATGCACGGCATGAAAAGGTTTCAAGGGGCATATGGGAGACGACACGCGCCAGCAGCAGACCCATACTGTCTCCGACTTGGTTCTGAACTGAACTCTTCAGAACATCATCTAGGGCTAGCGATCTTTCCATCTACGATGTATTAAGCATTGGGTCGTCATACGGTCACACACCTCTCCAGCGTCATCACCTGGCCCAAGGCCGGGCAGCCCAGAGAGTCTGCATTTATACCAGAGATTGGGGAATGTTATGTTGTCCTAGCACTTTGAGGGGGTGCCCGATGGAAATCTATACATAATAATCTTGATTCGGTGAGTCTGTTTTTTTGGTGGCTACCGCGGGTCGCGGAACGAGGAGAAAAGAAGAAGTAACCTCGGCAGAGGAAGGAATTTGCACAGAGGGGAGACGAGCCTTTTTTCTGTCTTTGCCTCTCTTCAACCCGTTACAACTGTCATTCTGCCATTCACGGCCAATCAGGCACTCCCCTCCTCAAAGGCTTCACTGATCTCTGTTCTCAGGGTGATCTCTTCATCCCGAGGTTCGTCTCATGCTTCATGGCGCCTTGTCTCCCGTCCCCGGTGACACGACGCATGCATTCACGAGCCCTTCCGGGCAGGACTTCTTTCCATAATCTATTCCCACTCAGCCTAAGCCACTTTTCTTCCTTAGACAGCGCCATCCAGTCTCGGTGAAGTCGCCCGGGTGATCTTCATCTGAAAGATCCAGCAGTTGATTGCAGCCCATACCCTGCCGATCTACGCTCCAGTCTCTTCGTTGAATATCTAGTGAGGCTAGCAATCTACTTCCCTGCCCAAAAATCCCACCTTTTCTCCACCGCCTGGACCGCACCGAGACAGTGAAGCAATCCAACATGCATATCAATTACAACAGATGGATTGAATGCCAACCAGCTCAGCCTTGGGCTCTGACCGATAAAATGACACATCGGTCCCCTAGAGGGTGCAGGCTAAAGGGCATGGCATCGATAAATACCGACTAAGTGGCAGTATCGGAAAGCTCCTGTCTACCTCGACCTCATCCTCTCCAAGCCCAAGAAAAGACCCACGACCATCCTAATGGAAGGGTTCCTTGACATCCCCAGCCCTGAGCAGGTCGACGAGGACTCCGCCCGGCGAACGGAGCGGTTCTTTGAGGATGAGGAACCGCCCCTCTACCACGTCACCCGAGATAAATGCGACTCTAAAGCAAGAGATATTGCAGCCTCCGCAGCCTCCGCGGCCTCCGCGGCGGGTCAGCCTGTCTCCGTCGAACCTGCAAAAGTCCAGGGGAAGAAGTCATACACTGTGGTGGTTGGTCAAGAGAAGATTGTGCAGTTCCGCTCCCATTCAACAACGCTCCACTACCTCATTGAGAAAGCACGGCAAGTCTATGGCACAGCTGCGAGCCCTGGCCAGCCTAGCGAGCCGCAGCCAGACGCGATCGGGCTTGCCCCCGTCTCATCAACTGTGAGAAGATCAGCAAGACAATGCCAGTCTACACTGAGGAGATGAGTTTGATCCCCGGTGAACCCTTCGGGCGAGTACGCAGACCGTTCTTCCGAGGGGGAATTGACGGTCCGCTTCAACAGACTGTGAAGGACCTTGCAAGGTGAGCCTCGTGGGGGAATTCCAGCCGCCTCAAGCGAGGTTATTCCGCACCCAACTTGCAATTTCCTCTCTAATCCAGTTCCAATAGTAGATTCTTCGCATGCGGACTCCGTGGACGGGCCACTGCTCAAGATGATTCCGCTAGACAATTTAAGTTGTTGGGCGATCATTTCTACCAGAGTCTGTCAGCGGAGTTCCGACTCAAATTCATCGACATTAACAGGGAGGTCACGGCTCTTCGCTCCGATCCCGCTCACCCATGGGTCTTCAGCCATGATGAGCTCTCGGAGATAATAATTATCGTTGACCCCGCGAATAGCAAGATAAACGACATCGTCCATTAGCGGAACGCCAGGTTGCAGCCCTTCGGCCGCTCCCTGTGGGGTCTTGAGACCCTCCTTGGCTATCCTACGGCCACAGGTTGGCGTTTCCACCGGGAGCACCTCGAGCTCCACAAGATCTTCTGGCTCACTCTCTGCACTGAGATCCCTCAGGGGTGGATGGACTCTCGTGACGATAGGCTGCGCCTGAAGGCTCTTGCCAAGTGGGGTGTGTTCTGTCTCGTTATCAAGGAAACTCGGGACGACTTGTTTGCAGACATCAATGAGGTCGAGATGGAGCGTCTCCGTCAACTCCTTGCTGCGGTCGACGATTCTATGAAGCTCACTTACATTGCAATGAGATCTCCCCTTCAGGAGAGCGGAGAGCTTTTTGGAAAGCACTACGCAACGTATTGCGATCAGAATCTAGTATTGATAGAACCTAGCATCGATAGAACCTAGTATCGGTAGAGCCAAGTATCAATAGAAATCAGTATCGTCAACCCCTTTCCATGATAGAATCTCCCCAGCCGTGTTAGTGCATTCGCTAGATTAGTTCTATAATAATACTGTTCACTATTCATTAAGGCGTTTGACACAACCAAAGACACATTTAGTCCAACAATGGGGAAGGGGGGGAATACGGCTGACTCCCGAGCATGTCTCTCTTAATTACCGACAGTTCCCTGTTGCCACGGCCGCCGGAGCGTGCCCTTCCAACGCAGCACGGGGTCAAAGTACATGTTCACAAGGATGTCGTCTTGTCCTTGACCTGATAGAGCCTCTTGATGGCCTTGTCACCCAACAAGTCGGCAGTCTTCACCCGTTGCTCGAGGCCTCGCTGTCAAACATGGTGTCGAGGGTGGGCTCGAAGGGACCGGAGATATTGAAGCTGATGAGGCGGGTTGTCTTTCATCGATAATTACCTCGAAGTCCGGGACTTGTGGTTTTGCTGTGCCGATTTAACGACGTCATGTCAGTGCGGTTCTACCCCTGGCTTGGTGGATGGAGGTGATTGTGCGGTCGTGTACTTGCCAATAGTCAGGGATTTCGTAATGGCCAAAGTCACCCACTACTCTTGCTCAACTGTGACTCTCCAGACTCCCTCCTTGCCATCATCGATCTCTCCTTCGGCACGAAGCATATATCCCACCGCAGTCCACAATCTAGTCCATGTGCCACGCGACCCCCGGTTCGACTCCTACAAAGAGCCAATATTCGGCAAACGGGGCCGGATCGTGAGGCGGCCGAGGATGACGTCCGGATTTGACTTTAGCTCCTCCGCGTATGGCTCCGCAACCCATTTGCGCCGCGAATTCGACGGTGTTGTCTACTTCCTTGGCTGAGGTCAGGGACAGGCCCGCAAGGCCGACATTTTAACCCTCTCGTATGCTGGCCTTGACCCGATCCCTGGTGATGGCATGCTCGAGCGCCGTGCGAACGACGAACACTTCTCAGCAGCAGTCTCCCTGATGATGCTCGGCATCTCCCGCACGTGCACATTGCTGCTGTCTCCTCCCGCAGAGCTCATGAGGACCTTGGCGCCGTCGTTGACGCACGCCTCGAGCATCGGGCTCAGCCGCCTCAGGTCGCGGATGGCTGCAGAAGGGGCGCATGCCATCTTGTTCGTGTCAGGCCTGTACGGGTCACATTCCGTCGGACCGCTGTTGTTGATGATAGCGGACGGCTTGTCCTTCTCGATGCCGTAGCAGAAGTGGTCTTGTCGATAGCCGAGCCTAGCATGAAATTTGGGGCGAGCTTGGAGAATTCTTGCTCGGCCATATTAATTAATTGAAGTGATTCCGACAACCGGCTTAGAAGGAAGTAGGCTGCTAGGAATGGTAATTACTATGATATTAGGGTTAGGGTATATTTTCTCTGTTATAAATTCTGGAAGTCAAGTTGACTAGGTAGGGGTTCTGGCACTTGTTCATCGCTCGTTCCTTCGTCGTTCTTGGATTCTCCCCCCGTGCCTATGGGCGGAGGACGGCCGACCTGCCTTGCCTTCATCCTCAACCCTCTGATGGATGCCGTGCCGACTCTCGATCTCGTGGTTAAAACATCTTTCCGACCGAACACTGTTATCGCATCTCCCGTCGGCATGATGTAGACCATTGGCCCTTCAGAACACAAGACAGGTAAAGATTCGATCTCGGAATTAGGCGTGCCGCTTGTAGATTTTTGACCATACTTGACAGTGTGTGTTCCGCTCACCCTGCCTTTCATGCTTGTCCAGCGAACGTACTGAGCAATGCTTCTGCGTGGGCCCACAAAACCTCGCGATCGTTGCACGGCTTTAGCGATTCGACAGGCCTCAATCCAGTCAAGTTGTTAACTGGGATTCCGCGGTTTATGCTGGTTGAGGACCGCGTTTAGCTCTCGTGCCTCAGTTCAATTGCCTCCAGTCACCCCAACTCGGCATGCCCACCACCAAACGCTTCAACGTCTCTAGGTGCAAGAACATTGGATCTCTAGGTCGGCATCGCGTTGACTACTATGTCACAACAGGAGATCAATCAAGGAGCGAGATCCTTTAAGATCTACTCAAAGAGATTGGGCAGGGCAGTTTGGATGGAATTGTTAGCCACGTGCAATGGTAAGCACTGCAAGATGGCTCCTATCACGGGAAGAAAGAGCAATGATGTCGAGAAGATGGAGGAGCCCCAATCGGACATATCCAAGGGAAAACCCGGTCTCAGGTGCCAGGTCGATCCCGAGGTGCAGAATTCGCTGTTGTGGAAGCTGGACATTGGGCTTACAACCAAGATCGAGGCTCAGTATTTGGGAAAACTAAAGCAAACTGACATTGCCGAAAGAGGGCAGTGACCTCTCACAGGCGAGAGTTGGGAGACCACATCAAGGCAGGCTTCGGTCTCCAGTTGGGCGGTTACAATATATCCACCTCGAACGCGAAAATAGGCCCCCTTTTGGCGGGCAACTCGAGCAGGAACGATCCTGACCCGATTCCGATCCTCCGTAAGTCGCAGCGTCTACCATGTACTGGGAGGCTAGTGTCGACCTGAGCCACTCCTACCTTCCCCCTCCGTATACGAGAGTCCTCCGGCCACGCAGACGAACGAACCCGCCACACAAGAGGCGGCAACGGCTTGGGAATTGTCGGCTGCGTGTTTTCCTGGTCCATAAAAGCGACGGCACTCTACGCCGTTGTCCGCGCCATGCCCGCGGTCGGCTTGGCCGACTCGTCCCTCGTGGTCAACATCATACCGAGCCGGGCGAACGAAAGCTTGGCAGACTCGTATAAGAAGAAGGACGTCACCAGGGCGCGGTAAAGCTTTTCCGCTATGCCGGAAGACATATGCAGCCTCCTGTTGCCGAGCAACAATGGGCTGCAGCGGTTTATGGGGCTGATCTCGAACGCAGGCTGTTGTCCCGTGTGCGTCGTCGTTGCGGTGGTTGCCACGCTCGCCCGAGGTGAGGAATGCCAAGCGGTTGATGGAAACCTGTGAAGGAGGCGACGTGGATGCTATTTGGAACTTTGAACACAGCCGTCGCCAGATCCATTCGCAAGGTACGCTGGACAGACTTGTTGGATCACCCTCTCAGCCGAATCTTCGGTACTCTATATATGGGCTCGAATCCCTCTCCCTCTCCTGGGAATTATGACGACTATATGCCGTGAAATGTCGTCAAGGCGGGTGAAGACCGATCTGCTGGCATTTTCTGGGTTTCGTTACCTAGCCAAGCCCACCAAGTCAGCCCCACGGACCGCCAAATCTTGCCGTCCTGGTACCCCATTTTCTTGTTTTGGATAAAAAATTTGGTTCAAAATTCACTCTTGCAAGAACATATCGAGTAGTAAGACAATCTGAGAATCTCGAGTTGCCGACTTGATAGCCCCAGACCAAGGCTGTTCACGTGCACGGCTCCTGATTTTGTGTAGGCGCTGCCTGTATGGATTAGCAGAACACCCTCCGGATTTTGTCCCATAACTCAAAACCGGAACACCAAGAAATACAGAATTACAGACTAGGCGAAAGAAGAGTGTGGAGAGACAGGAACGCAAGACAAATGGCCGACGGTGATGGCATAACTCGCTAGGACAACACATGCCGAGCGCAAACTCGATTAGCAAGGCATATGGAGGAGCCTCAAGCTGTAACGGCCTCTCGAAGCGTGATGTCGCAGATCCCAGGATCCGAGGTGGTCGTTGCGGCTGAATGGCGCTGTTGGTACTGATTGGTGCGGGCAATTGAAGTCTGGTTCAGGGGTCGATCAAACCGCCCGAGATTCCCGCTTCTTTGCTTGGCAGCCTGCATCTGAAATTCCTTGCAGACCAAGGCAGGACAGTGAGAATGAGATCATATTTTGTCGTTTGCGATCGAGAATCCAAGGATATCGCCCGTTACAGAAAGAACGGGGTTGTCTCCCTCGGTGAGAATTTTCTTGTCATCTTTTGCCGTTGCCTGGCGTCGATCTGCAACGACCATCGATCCGCGTCTGATCTTTCTGTCGCCCCGCGGCTGGCCCGGCTGGGTGACACTGTGACAGAAAAGGGGCAAGGGGAAACAGACATTCGACCAACAACCTTTCGTTCCAGGATGCGAAAGGGTTAAGATCTGCCGATTGATAGACTACAAGAACAACTCCAAGCCCGGATCCCACGATTGTCCTTCGTTTCGTTCTTGTCCCTTCAACCATCAACGTTCATTCAAACTATTCATTTTTCACGGCCAGGCGTCGACCCGTTGTCTTAGTTACCTTCTTTTAGTTACTCCACAGACCAGGCGTCTATCCTTCCATTCACTATCATCAATATGGTTCGCATCACTCTCGCTGCCGTCTTCACTAGTAAGTGCACAACCGGTGCAGACTTCGAACTCGATACCTCCTGCCTCAATATACCACATTTTGTCTCGTCGGGGAAAGATGCTGACTTTGTCCTTGTAAAGTGGCCGTCGCCGTCCTGGCTCAGGTCACCCCCAACAACGCCGGTGCCAAGAACGTCGGCGCCGGCAACGGGCAGCAGTTCATCACCGGCGGGTGCGTGAACAACGCCGACTGCAACGCGGCCAACTGCTGCGCCAACGCCGGCGGCGTCGGCGTCTGCTCAGCCGTTGCCGCCCAGTTCCAAAACGGCAAGACCGGCTGCAACTTCGTCGATCCAAACGCCGCCGCCACCATTGCCGCTGCCAAGGCCCAGGTCGAGCTTCAAGGCTTCTAAGCAGGTCGGAACCAAGATGCGGAAGCGTCGGCTGGAGGTACCCAAGCCACATCAGGCCTGAGCGGTCTCAGTTGGCCCCAGCCAGTCTGCCCTCTGGTCCGGGGTTATACATAGAGGGATTCCCTATGCTAGGGGCGCTGAGGTCAAGGTTGGAGGAAGGGAATTCGAAGAACGGGATAGCTTTACGAGTCTAGTCCAAGCAACTTCGCACACACGCCGGAACTACCTGGCACTCGTTTCTAACAGGGGCCTTAGGCCTGCTACAAGTTCAAAATTGTAACTGAATGGTCAATCTTCTCTGGGATGCTCTCCAGTAATTTGTATATTATTACGAATCATAATGCGCACTTTGCTCTTCGATTCTGGGTCTTCTTGTGCATCAGGGCGTATATGGTTTCCCATATGGTCTCATTTTGGATTTGCTACACAGTATCTTGAAAGTGTATGTACATTTTACCTATCTTGAATTACTTTTGCGGATTAATTATAGAAGTAATAAAAAAACATACAGACCGCTTCCTCCTTTCATATCCGAGATGAATCATAGCCGGTGCCCTCCAGTCCCTCTTTGTATCTGTAGGCAACACTCGCATCACTGACAGGTTCCAGGGGGTATGACTTATTGAAGCAACCACCTAATCAAGTTTTAAGAAGATAGGTTACACCAACCCCCCTTCTTTCCTTTTTCGGAAGGTACGCTTGTCCATAGAGCCTTCCGCCCAACTAACCTGAAGCAACATATGCCCCAAGGCTGAGCTAGAAGTAAGTGATACCTCACACGCAAAATATTTTCTTAAACAGTTTCCGTTCAATCTGAAGTCTCGCCTTGTAGGACATGAGAACAACAACAGGTTAATACAGACTGTCTTCATGCTATGGAGAACTCTCTCTGCATCCCATCTCTTCTGTTCACACCTTTATATTCCTTCTGATTCCTCGTTCTGCACAATCTTACTTACTCGTTCGCAGCAGAAACAGCTCCATCCCGACAAATATACGGCCTCCATTGATTATTCATCTTCGATGACCACAACCTCGGACGTAAGCACCACTGCAAAACTGTTGCTCCCATTCCTTTCGTCCCGCCTAAGACCTTTTCAAGTTTAAGTGTCTTATCACAGCATGCTTAGTTCCTTTCAGTCCAATCTCGTTAACAAGTATTTCTTTCGTTAGCTACCTTTACTCTCGCAGACTCGCACAACCTTTGATCCTCGGGAGTCGGTAGGACTAGCGACGAAGGCAAGAAGTATCCAACTCTTGTCTCACTCATCTTCACTACCGACGTGGGACACGACCTCCGTCTAGCAAGCACCATAATGGCGTCAACGAAGCTTTCTTCGTGCGCCAGCATGCTTCTCCTCCTGACTGTCCTTTGGTACGGCATTGTGTGTGGTGCTACTTCGTCCAAAGGCCTCGGGCGTGACATGGGCATCGTGAACTGTAACTGCACGAAGCCTGTCACTGTTGAGATAGTTACTACTGTGCCCGTGGATGTTACGTCTGGTGGAACTTCTACGGTTACGTCCGGCATGTTCACGTCCTCCAACACACCGTCCACCAATCTGTCAACCGCACTGTCTACTGCACTGTCTGGCTCTTCGTCCGAATCGTCTGGGAAAATCACAAGTTCATCAACCAAAACTCCCACAACGGGCACGCTGGCAACAACGACTGCAATAGCCACTACCGACAGCACTGGAAGCGGCACCACTAGCGGCAGCAAGATCAGCGGTGGCACATCTTCAGACCAGACCACGGCTGGAACAAGCATCATGATGACGAAACCAGGCAGCGGCTCAACAACTGGGACTCAGAATCCAGTGCCTAGCGGAGATGAAGGCGGCCTGCCAACCGAGCGATCTACTCCTCTGCCTAGCTCAGGCCCTGATCCCGCTCCAACTAGCGAGCCGAGTGGTAATCCCACAGGCAGCGTCACCGGCATACCAACGGGCACCAGTGTCACTGGGATTCCCACAGGCAACCCCACCACAAGCCCTAAACTAGAGGAAACTGAGCACGGAGGTGGCGGCGGCGGCGATGACCCAGAGCCGACTAAAAAGCCAGACCCCAAGCCGGGAGGTGGTGATGGTGATGGCCCGGACCCCAAGCCGGATCCCAAGCCGAATCCTAATCCCAGTCCGAACCCCATTCCTGACCCGAACCATCCCAATCCTAACCTTAATCCCAATCCTAATCCCAATCCCAATCCAGACCCTAAGCCAAAGCCAAAGCCAAATCCCAATCCCAACCCGAATCCGGCTCCGCAACCCAACACGCCAGCCCCAACTTCAGCTCCCATTGTGTTAACTCCGCCGGACGAGCCGAGTGTGCCAACCCTCGTGCCAACTGCACCGACTCCGTTAGTGTCTGAACGCCGACCCGGCTGCTGGTGTCCAACTCCACGACCTCCCGAGCTCGCACACACAACGACTGAACCCGTAAGCTCTTCAGCCGGCTCATCATCGATAGCATCATCCTCCACGGGAACGCCCACTTTGACGCAGCATCCATTTGACCCGTCTTGGGCACCGTTTGTGCCTCCTCGCGCGTCTCGTCTAGCCTTGGAGTATATCCCGGTGCCTACTGTCATGATCACTTTGGAGGGCAGCGACTACTACGCCCCGGGAGATTTCGACTTGGCACCAGTCAACATCACCCTCAAGGACGGAACAGAGGCTCTTTTGTTTAATAGCTGGATAATCAGAAACGGTACCAGGATCGTTATCCCAACCATGGGGATAAATGATCGATGTCAGGAAATTCTGGAGGGAGAGTTCGGGGTCACCGTCTGCGCCCGACAACTGCCGCCTCCAGACCTGGGTGATGACCCCATTGAAAGGATCAATGGCATCATCGTCACCTTCGTCTCCAACCTCACAAGTTGGAAAGCCGAGGCCAACGCGACTTGGGAGAAGATGTTTACTTTTTTGGTAGACGCGAGGGCCGAGAACGCCACCTTCCTCAACAGCTCCCAGATTCACGATTTCCGGAACAAGATGGTGGCCCTTTGGGAGTCTGCCAACGAAATCCTCGGCTCTATCGATAGCTATCTGATCGCTCTGATGCAAGAGCCGAGCAAGTACAACCCTGGTGGCGGGGAGGTGCCGCAGTACATGCAGCATTCAGAATTTCACCAGGGCTTGAACGGCATCCGCAACTTCATCAACCTCTCCTCTCGATGGATGGAAAACGGCTCGGTCAAGGCCGGCGGGACCCCTGAGATCAAGTTACCCATCAAGGGATTCCAGGACTGGTGGGCATCCTGGCGTAATGGCGAGGTCGGCATCCGCGGCATGGGCAGGACTATCAGGAAGTGGCTCAAGGTTCAAGATGTATGGAAGGTCGGCTGCCCTCAGGTTGACCATGGGCCGCTGGATGATATTGACCTGGAAGACTTCTATATGACGGAGTGGTGTTTCAGCTTCGCCCGTGAACGGACAACATTGGGATCCTACCGCGCCTTCATCGAGACTCTAGACGGAGGAGTTGGGACCCGAATGGGAGACACTGATGAGCCATGGTACGTTGTGGATAGGGCGTACGTGACGGACTTGACCCCTGAGATGGTTGAGCTCATACGGGCGCACCCTGCCATATACATGCTATACGACACTTCGGATCCCGAAGTTCCATCATTCCAATTCTTTTTCACAGGCACAGATGAGGAAAATGCCGCATGGGACGAGCCATCGGCATCGAAGCAGCCAGTCCAAGGGGGTACACAGGTTCTTGTTCCTGATCCGGGTGATTATATGACGGAGAAATATGCACACGAGCACCTCCGTCTCCTGTCGGCCCCTAAGAATATCACATCCCCTCCCTCAGACCCTCCTGACAACTATACCTACCATAAGAACCAGGGTGAAGGATCATGGGTCGTCATGATCGACTCGGGTTACACAAAGACCGCCGCCGCCCCCAGGTTCGAGCTTTACGGTTACGGTGGAGAGGCGAACCCTGACCGTCAAGTTAGGGAGTACGTGGTCCCCAACAGACTCGGGTCCTCGAGGCCGTCATCAAGTGCACGCCAGAAGGGCCACAACAATGCCCCCGACACAGGGCCGGATGCGCTTAAGGATTGGGCCCTTTCCGGAGGTACCGCGTATCCGGTGGGACACGGCACCGCGACGACAATCCATGCTGCTGGTATTAACTGGGGATTGGCCTCTAAAGCGAGTCTCTATCTAATCAAGATTGCCAATCCGGTTCTTAACAGCAGTGGGCGCGTCGTCAAAGATGCCATTATCCGCCCGCTCGCCGTCACCAACGGACTGCAGCACATCGCCCAGCAAATCACCAGTGGCAACATCCCAGGACACAAGACAGTCATAGTTATGGCAATGGGCGCCGTGATCAACCAGGACTTCTTGGACAAGTGGGGGGTCGAGACCCTGCAGATGTATAGGCAGCAGCTGAGCGATGTTTATGAGGAGCTTTGGAAGTCCGGCGCAACCATCGTCATCGCTGCGGGAAACGGTGGCAGTTTCAGCAAACCACACACGGTAGCCGACACGAGTCCAGGAGGGGAACTAGCCGGGGAGGGCAAGATCCCCATCATCGTTGGGGCGGTGAACCGGAAAGGCCAACTTGCGAGGTTCACCACCCCTGGAGCGCCCGGGAAGAACATCACCATCTACGCTCAGGGTGAGGACGTCCTGGTCTGGGATGGCAGGGAACAGAGACTGATACCCTCAGACGGGACCAGTTTTTCTGTTGCCGCAGTGGTATGTCACGAGAACACCTAGTATCCAAGTATACCCCATAGTCTGCCTCCCCTGACACCTGCCCGTCACACTCAAAGATATAATACTGATCAATGTTTGGCACACTAACCTCAGGGCGGGCTTGCCGCATACCTCCACTCCGTTCCCGAGGAACAGCCCAGGTTCCAGTACCATCCGGACGACACAGAACAGACCTGCGTGGGCATGAGGATGAAGAAGAGGCTGCAGGAGCTGGCATACCAGCGGACGACCGACGCAGAGATGCTGGCGGAGACGCAGTCGAAGTATGCCTACGACATCCCCCCCTTCATTGACACGGCGTACAACGGTGCTTATGGAGATCAGAAGGGTACGTATTTGGAAGCCCCCATCTAGGCAGGAGAAGCCTGATGCGAAAGCTGTGCTGACCAGTTTCTCGCTATCGACATAATCATAGGTTGTGCGGCTTCCTCCCCCCCTCGACGGCGGGATGACGGCCACCCGGCTGCCTGCCCTCTGCCGATCCCTGAGGTGTACACCACCATCACCCTGACCAAGGGCGTCAGCACTGTGCTGGCCCTGCCTATTCCCAAGCCCACTGTGGCCTGAACTGAGAGTCAGATAGAAGGGGCAGGCGGGAGGGAAGTCAAGCAGAAGCTTATGTTGGAGCATAACGGAAGACCAAAGATGAGAGGCGCCCGAGATCGAAGAGAACCATTATCATACAACAAGGTAGGCAGGTAATGAACCTAGTATGGAAGGAATCGAGGCAAAAAGGTTCGGGTCCAGTCTTGTCTTCGCTCGCCATTGAAATTGAGGGGATTAGGAGCAATTCTGGCTGGGACATGCCCTGAGCCTACATAGTATGGCGTTTACTTGCTTCGGGCGATGAATCATGCACCAGAGTGGATGCGTGGGGCAAGGCCAGTCGGCGATTGCCGATTTCCATGGATGGCACAATCGGATTTCGCAATGTGCGATCAGATAAGCAATCGGGGATGCTACGGCTAGATTTTCAGACTGGCTTTCCGCTCCCCGTCCGCGAACAAGAACCGGACTCAAGCCGATGTGGATCAGAAGGTTGATATAATGCGGCTACATATCCTCTCCAGATAAGCTGAGGCGATGTGACGCCTTTGTAATCTTCTTGGTCCGCACCTAGGTAACGAGCGACCTGGCTTGTCATCGTCGCCTGCCCCTTCCACATTGGAGTGGTTGCCCGTTTGGCAGGCACAGGCGCTAGACCGCACACCCAATTGGCCTGTGCTGCCCGCAAGGGCCGCAACCCCGAGTGCGGCGCGATGAGCAACCAGCCGAAATCCCCAGCTCCAATCGCGGGGTCCCAGTCTCCCGACATCAAAACCACGACGGCCACACAAGGTTGGCTGCCCACGGACGACAGCCTCGGAAATGCAGGCGGAAAAAAGTATGACGACAGCGACCAGACAACCCTCGGCGCCGCCGGAAGCAGGCCATGGCCGCGCCAAGAAGACTCGTGCTCGGAGCTTGCAGATCGGGAGAGCCAACGACTGCTCCCGTTTCCAGACCCGGAAGGCGACGACCACGACGGCGACCTCGTGACGGCAACGGAGACGCGCTTGCTCCAGCGTGGCCTCGGCCAACGGCACCTCTCCATGATGGGCATCGCGGGCGCCATCGGGACGGGCCTGTTCCTGGGCCTGGGCGGGGCGATCCAGACGGGCGGCCCGCTCGGCGCCCTGCTGGGCTACGCCGCCGTCGGGCTGGTCGTCTGCGCGGTGCAGTTCGCCCTGGGCGAGGTGTCGGCCCTGCTGCCCGTGACGGGCTCGTTCGTGCGCCACGCCGAGTTCCTGGTCGACCCGGCGGTCGGGTTCGCGGTCGGGTGGAACATCGTGTACGGCAACCTGCTCTCGATCCCGTCCGAGATCACGGCCATCTGCGTGCTCTTTCGGTTCTGGACCGACGCCAGCCCGGCCCTCTTCATCGTGGCCTTCATCGCCCTCACCTTCGCCGTGGGCGTCGCCGTGGTCCGCGTCTTCGGCGAGGTCGAGTTCGCCTTCGCCCTGCTCAAGATCGCCCTCGTCGTGACCCTGATCGTCCTCGGCCTCGTTATCGACCTCGGCGGCGTCCCCGGCACGGCCCGGATCGGCCTCGCCCACTGGCGGGACCCGGGTCCCTTTGTCGAGCACTTGGCGTCGGGCGACCTGGGCCGCTTCCTCGGCTGCTGGGGCGTCATGACGGGCGCCGTCTTCTCCTTCGCCGGCACCGAGTCCCTCGCCATGGCCGCAGCCGAGGCGCGCGACCCGCGCCGCTCGGTCCCGCGCGCCTGCAAGCGCGTCTTCGCCCGCGTCGTGCTCTTCTACCTGCTCGCCGTCCTGGTCGTGGGCCTGCTCGTCCGGAGCGACGACCCGCGCCTGTCGGACGCGTCCGGCACCGCGGCCCAGAGCCCCTTCGTCATCGCCGCCTCCGCCGCCGGCATCCCCGGTATCCCCAGTGTTGTCAACGCCGTCGTCATCACCTCGGCCTGGTCCGCCTCCAACCAGAGCCTGCTCGCGGGGACGCGCGTGCTCTTCGGCCTGGCCCTCAAGGGGCAGGCGCCCCGCATCTTCCTGCGGACGACGCCCTGGGGCACGCCTTATGCCTGCGTCCTGCTCTTCACGGCCTTCATGTTCCTCAGCTTCATGAGCCTGTCCAACAGCGCCCTAACTGTCTTTTGGTGGCTAGTCTCGCTAACCGCGGCCGGTGTTCTCGTCTCGTGGTCTGTGATCTTGTTGAACCACATCCGACTGATGCGGGCGATGAAGGTCCAGGGCATTGCCACGAGCAGACTGCCGTGGCACAGTTCATGGACGGGTAGGCTTTTCCATCCATAATCCCACAACTTTCTGCCATATTTTCCCGCTAGATCTCAGGCTAACACCGCCCAATTCGTTTCTTTCGCAGTGTACAGCTCGCCGGTGGCGTTGTTCATGTGCATTCTGATCTTGTTTACCAGTGGCTTCAGGGTGTTCACCGAGGGCAACTGGGATTCGAGTATCTTTGTGTCTTCGTACTTGTAAGCAACAGCCCTATTCCCGTCCCTTTCTAATCCTCTGTTCTGTGCTCTATGGGAAGAGTACTGACCATGTCACGTCTGCCACGCAGAGACATCCCCCTCGTTCTGTCCGCCTACACCTTCTGGAAGCTCTTGAAGAAGACGAAGATCATCTCCCTATCTAGCATACCGCTCGAGGATGCCTTCAGCCAGGCGGAACAGTACCCAGACGAACCAGAAAAGAAGGAGAAAGGTTGGATACGCGCCGTCAGCTGGCTCTGGAACTGAGCCGCGGACACCCACGCTCCTTCCCAACACCAACCAGCTCAGGAGACTCTAGGGTCCATGCGGCAGCGATGACGTTTTCAGGCGCCTCCGCCCCCTGCAGACCTCGTCAGTCTTCTTTCAGCTATAGTCAGAGGAGTGGAGGGGACGCTCCAAACACACGAAGAAAATTGTAAGGGGATGGCCAGGGCTCCCGCGTTGGGCTCGCTTCCAATTTGCCCGCTGGGCGGGTCGCTGGCCCACCTTTTCAGGAGAAGAGAGCCGCAGTCTTACGAGCATGCTAGCCTGGGCGGCGGCAAATGCGACATCCATCCCACCTCCCCATCATGGAGACGATTTTTATCCCTTTTTGCATCCCGAGGGCCCCGGGAGTGGTGCACCTCGGGTGTCATTCGTCAGATCCTCATCATGGCATCGGACTCACGCTGACGAGGCGAGGGCCCCCGATGAGGCTCACCTGCGATCCAGCGTTCAGCCTTCTTTTCCCGCAGACGGTGTGCCGTACAAGAAAGGAAAACGATGTTTTCTGATTTGGCTCACCTAAGGAGCCAGATGATCAGAGCCCGATTAGATTTTCCAGATATCCTCAATCCCTCCTCAATCTAGGGATCTGGACGGCGGAGATAGATCTTCACGGCCGGCCTCCGGGCAACCAAACCTCCTCCACAGTATCTTTTCCCATGCAAGTTGGCCAGCTATGTGTAAAGACGGCCGCCATGATGACGAGTTGTGAGGCATCAACCGCCGGGGGTCTCTACAATGACGGTCTGAGTGGGTCGCCTGCATTCCGCCATGCTCTTCATGATCACTCATGTTGCCTTTTGAGCCGATTTCCCTGGGATGTAGATGGCATTAAAACCTGCCACTGGACAAATTCCACCCAGAGTCCCACTTGGGACTGTCTGGCGTTGATTGTGCCAAGCAACGCCGAAGTCCAGAGCGCGAACCCAAAGAACACCATCCCTGCAGGAAGATGGGATGAAGTTCCCGTCAAGGGATCAGCGTCGAGGGTTCTACAAGGGAGCACCAAGGGGAAGGACCTCTTACGCATCCTTGTAAGCTTCTCCTTTGCCCCATGAAATTTGCCCGAGGCAGCTTTTGGTTCGTCGTGTCTTGACTCTGCCCGCTCCCGCACTCCTGGGGAAGTCCCTGCTTACCGGCCTAGGCATCTCTATCTGCTGCTGAAGGCTGAGGCCGGATTACGACGTCGTCGAATGGTTGGAAGTAGGCGCCCCTCGGCAAACACCTGGAGGAGGCAGGAGGGCATGGCAGTATTGTGACAATGATGATGAAATACAATGCAGTCAGCACTTCGAGAACCGAATGGAGTTTGCGACGCGGTGTTCCCATCGGATCAATCCCGTTTCATATTGACCGCTTCGTGAAGTAGGACGCCTGATCCGAACCTTGTGCATCCCCACACCATGTCGACCCAGCAAGATCATATTGCCCAAAAAAGGACTTCTGGACCGGGGAAAGGAGCGTACTTAACACACGTTGAGAAGGAGGCGTGCATGGACCAGACGGGAAACAGAAACAACTTGTCAGATCCGCATCGATCCGCCCTCATCTCAACAAACAAGCGGGGACAAAAAAAAAGTAGGCCAGCAAGTCGTTCCGAGCGGGTGGCCGCGTGGGATACTTACTGAACTTGTGATAGATGGCGACTCTCTGAAGTTGAAGAGTCGACTGTCAAACTCGCCTGATGTGGTCTGTCTGCAGCAATTGCAGATATTAAAGGGAGCTTGAAGGTGTGTTTCAGTGTGGCGCTAACGGGTCTGATATTTGCAGCTTTTTGTCCACCCAGCCCACCTTGCCCACATTGAGACTTAGCTAGCCCTGGACGAGATCATCGGTGGTGGGGTTTCCCTTCATCTCGGAGCGCTACCGATAGGAGGCAATGTGGATGGATGGATTCTCCACAGAGTCGTCAGAACGCAAAGAACTTCCACCAGTGTGGTTTCGTTATTGGTGGAGTGGTGCTCTTATGGCGATCCACGCCAGGGTTCAGGCTGCTTGGCCAGGACAAGAACGCTGCGTTCTGTTTCCTTGACGATCATCCGCACAGCAGTCTTCCCCGTTGGAGCCGCCAGCTAGGCCCGGCTGGGCCTCCAGAACATACGCCGTAGGAAGGAACAGGAAGACCAACAGCTGCAGGAAGACAAGGAGGCTCTTGCCGACGTCTCCACGTCACCATCCACCACGCCCACAATTCCACATGTCCGGTGGTCCCACGCAGCGACGCATTCGATGGATGGTGGAGGAAAGTACAGGAAGCTTGTCGGTGTGCGAAGCCCAAAAGAGGAGAATGCGGACAAGGGGGTATCTGCTGGTGACAGATTACGATAAATAGGACTGTTCATCTAGTCGATGGTGGCATCTTGCTTCTCTTCTCTCCTCAGCACTCTACGGGTCGCACACATTCTCTTTGGTATCCTTCCAGTCCACTCTTTCCCCCCTTCTTTGCTCTTCGCACCAGTCATCTTCACTGTGTGAAGCATTGACATTCTTTTCTCAAAGCGATCCCAAGTTGGGAACAGAGTTCATTGGTTCTGCATCAGAGTTCCCCCTTTTTTTGTTGCAAGGAACCAATTTCAGCCTCACATTTTCCCCCATCCTATTTCCAAGACACGACAGTCACAATGACTGCGATTTTTAAGGCTGCTCTCATCGGGACGTTTGTGGCTAAGGCCCTCGCCCACGGGACCGTGCCCGGCATCACAGTGGACGGGGTCTACCACGGCGGCTTCCTCCTTAACTACTACTACGCCAAGGTAAACGGCCAGACCTACCCGGACAACCCCGGCTGGTACGCCGAGAACCTGGACAACGGCTTCGTGGACGGCAGCGGGTACGCCAACGTCAACATCGCCTGCCACAAGAACGCGGCGCCGCCGTCGACATCGGTCTCGGTCAAGGCTGGCGGCACCGTGGCCTTCCACTGGACTGCCTGGCCGGAGTCGCACATCGGCCCCGTCCTGACCTACGTGGCCAAGGTGGAGGGCGAGTACGCCGACGCGGACAAGGCCTCGCTCAAGTGGGTCAAGATCGACGAGGCGGGAATCAACCTGGACACGCAGGTCTGGGCCGCCACAGACCTGATCAAGGACAACAACACCTGGACGACCACGGTCCCCTCGACCCTGGCCCCGGGCAAGTACGTCTTCCGCCACGAGATCATTGCCATGCACGGCGCCGGCTCCGCCAACGGCGCCCAGAACTACCCCCAGTGCTTCAACATCGACATCACCGGCTCCGGCTCCGATAACCCGGAGGGCACCACTGCCACCGCCCTGTACAAGAACACCGACGCCGGTATCCTCTTCAACCCCTACACCAAACTTACCGGTTATGAGATCCCCGGCCCTGCCCTGTACGGGTCTGGGTCTGGATCTGGTTCCGGCTCCGGGTCGTCTGCTGCTCCCACTGCCACAGCCAGCTCTACTCGCACTTCCGCCCCTGCCGTCAGCGCCACTTCTCAACCGGCCGTGAGCGTCACCCCCGCCCCTACTACCACTACCACCTCCTCCACCCCTTCAGGCCAGGCTACGACCTCGACCTCATCTGCTTCCCGCCCTACCCAGACCTCCGGCTCGGGCTCGGGATCCGGCAGCACCCTCCCCGAGACTTTCACCATCGACACCTTCGTCGCCTGGCTAAAAGAGGTTACCAGCTCCGCCTCGACCAAGGCTCGCCGCCACGCCCGTGCCTTCTAAGCAGATGGCAGAAGATCTACAGATCCGCTTGCGTATTTCATGGGCTTCACAGCCTGGTTAGCGTCAGCTTTGGAAAGGGGAGGGGGAAAACAACCTAACGATATGAGCTTTGTTCATTCCTTTCATGTAACTATATTTTATATATCCGGTATATACTATCCTTTTGCAAACATGAATCTGTCGGGCCCATCTAACCCGGAGTGCCTCTTATGCCATGCAATTTTTGAAGTACAGAGATTTCCAACCTCCAACCCAAATGGTGTTGTCAGTTAAAGGGTTATAGGAATTGCAGGGACCCCGTCTATCCAAAAACTGTCCGCGAACGGCCTTTGCAGCAACCTAACAATCTCATCCCTTCCTGGGACTTCTCCGTCAGCGATTGCTCTCTCCACACTTCTCGCCAGGTATATATTCTTCGCGAGCTCCACCGCTGTGATCTTCCGTGGGCACACCTTCCTGGGCGATCCCAGGAGCCCGAGAAAGCGCTTCTGTAGGAACTGGAAGTTCTCGCATGGCTTGGTGACATCAAACCCACGGGTCGCAAAAAACCGCGCTGCCATCTTGATATATTCCTCTGAAAACATAGCGTTGGCCGCGAGCCGGATGATGAAGTGGTAGTGCGGCTGACTTCTCATCATGGGCAGGTCCATCAGCCCAATCGCGAACTCCACTTTCCCCATCAGGACTGCGTATGCCGCAAGTGGTGCAATCTCTGGTGCGAAGGTCCCTGGCTCGATGCTGAGGTGGGCCAAGAGAAAGCGGAACAGGAAGAGGTATCCATGTTCAATGGCGATTTTGAGATGGAATTTCCGACATACGGCTTCAGGAGACACATAGCTCGGAGGCCCCACGGGATTCTGGCCCACCTCCTCCTTGTCAACGATGAGGTGTGCCCCGGCCCCGAAGAGGACCCGACAGTACTGGAGAACCGTCTGCTCGGACCCGTGTTTGAGCCAATGGTAGATAGCAGCCGTGAGTAAAGGCGATAGCAAAGAGTCTTTCAGCCTCTTGTCGCGCTTCTTGAACGGGGGATATGAATGAAGGTATGCGTCGGCTTCAGGGTCCTTGTAGGGCTCCTTAAGCAGATGGTCGAGGATCATGAGCCTGTCCTCCCCGCTGCAGACCCGTGGGTGCATCTCTCCGGCCTCGAGCCGGGTGAACGTCCCGCACCTGCCAAAGTCTCGGATAAACAGGGCTGCCCGGAGGTGAGGCGGAACCCTAACGGAGCGGCTAGCTTCTTCCGTTACCTAGAGGGGCGCAGCCGGGTCACAGCTCACAAAGTGCTGATCCAACTCCCGGTTGTCAGGGTCCGAATCGAGCTGCTCGAATGACACGCCGGCCTCCGTCATGAGCCTAACCGCAGCAAGGTCGCCAACAGCAACTGCAAAGAAAGGAGCAGGCCAGCGGATATCGCACTGCATCGGGTCAGCTCCGAGGGATAACAATGCCCGAACTGCGGCGTGATTGTTCGTCCACAAGGCCTTGAAGAGGGGAGAGTAGACCTCTGTTGAGGCATCTGTCTGGTGCGCATTAGGGTTCGCGCCCTGAACAATGAGATCGCGGACAGTGTCCGGGGAGGTCTGGTGGGTTATTTCCCGTAGTTGGCTGTCCAGCTTCTTTTGCTCCTCTTCCCGCATGCATCTCCTCTTCCGTCGCCCTTCACTGACGGACATCTCGTCTATGACTAGTCGATCAGTCCCTGCTGCCACAGCTGCGCTGGCATCGGGAATGGCTAGCTCAGGAACAGCGTCCGAAGGGTGCAGGATGGATCCCTCCATCTGACCAATATTGTCAGCGACGGATTCCTGATAGGTCGTCTCCGCATAAGTTGTAACTTCGTCCAGGTACCGCTGCAGCATGACACTGTCGCCACCTCGTCTCTGCAGGGCCTGGATCTCCACAGCAATTTGCTCCATTCGGAACTTGAGTGCCCCCGTGTCGTCACGAATCGCCCTAGTATCATCCTTGATCTGGACGGTGATAGACCTATATAATCCAAGCTGTAAGGATGTAATCCAGGCAGAAATTGTCTGTGAATCGGACGACAGGAGGATGTTTACATGTTTGCATGACTTACATGGAGAACACGCTCAGCCCAATGTCAAGTGCAAGCTTGTAGCTCTCCAAATTGGCCTTCAGCTTCTGCATATCCTTCTGTGCATACATCACCCACTTCACCGCGGAGAAGACCTTCTCTCGGTGAAGTTTGTGAACCATCGTCTCGATGTCCGCCACGATGGATGTACATTGCTTTATGATGTCGGCAATCTCTCTGAGGATCGGCTCTGGAACCCGTGGCTTGGAGTTCTCCTTAAGCAAGCGACTGAGCGACTGCAGGATTGGAGACAGTGCGCTGAGCTCCTTGCTAATCTCCCAAGGTCGTCGTTGATCCCCTAGGCGTCCCGGATGAACGCCGTGATAGCAGTTGTGGTTTTGGTGACTGCTCCTGCCAACGCGAGTATCGACGTGGCTATCGTGAGGGGATCCATTGCCACGAATCGCAAGCCACCTGGACCTTGGGGAAGGCACAAACTGCTTGATTCGGCTGGATTTGATATAGACTTTGATTGACCGTGGTAGTGATTAGAAACGTTCGTTTGTCGGTAGAATATTAGGCAATTAGAACATTTAAATTGAAGAAAGAACGCCTCTAGCAGGGGAGAACAAGATGCACCATTTTTACAGTGTCCCCCGCCAGTGTGGCGGCTGGTTCACGGCGTGATTTTTCCACATCGAGACTCAGCCGCAAACCAAACCACTCCATCCCCAAGGACACAAGAGACCAAGAGCTGGAAGACTTGGACCACATGATTGCCGCTTAGTCGCTAACATGAATCGCATTGGTGGATGGAGATTTGAGAAATTGGCACCTGTTGCGCATTCGAGGAGCGCTGAGTCCAAGAAAACTGATTCAATGCCTGGCATGGGTTGCAGAGGGAGAGGTCTGGCGAGATCTTCCTCTTCTTGGAGTTACTATGTACAACGAAGAATGAGATCCCGCAGATAGAAAAGAACAGCGGGGTCTAATGAAGCGAATGCAAAACGCCGACGACATGCATGGACGGAAAATGTGATGTGAGTTCCCCCAGAGCTGCAGACATTCTGTATCAGTGTTGTCGAAGCCTCAGTTGAGACGAGAAACCAGTCACCTAGCAGGTGAAGACAGCAGGACCGGGGACGACGTAGTTGGTGACGGGAGGCCAGTAGATGCTCAGCGTGACGCCGGGGTCGGTAGACTGTTGCCATGGTAGGGGTGTCAGTTAAACAACAACCATAAAACATCAAGCATCAAGGAGCGCCGTATCAACGGCCACGGTGGCATCATCCAAAAATGGGGGACAAAAGAAATACAACCACGCACCTTGTAAGCGCCCGGGAAGCTGACAGTGGCAGGCTTCTTGGCCCCAGTACCGCCGACGATGTTGAGCTGGGCGCATTCCATGTAGAACTGGGCGCCGCCGGGGCTGCCCGCGCCGTGCAGGGCGAGCATCTCGGCGCGGAGCAGGTACTGCCCGGACTCGATGCACTGGGGGATCCGGACGGTCTGGCGGCCGGCCCCGTTGATCACCTTCTCTGTGCCCCAAGTGGTGCCGTCGAAGCCGACCTGGCCGATCTTGAACCAGCCGTCCCCCGTGCCGAAGTCCGCGGCCGCGTTGTTGACCTTCTTCAGGTACGCCATCGTCGGCCCCTTGTGGCTGCTGTCCATGATGTCGTTGGCCGACGTCCCCGTCGTGCTGAGCATGTACCGCCAGACGGCCGTGATGTCGGACCCGGCCTGCACCGTGATCACCGTCGACGTCGACTTGGTCGGGTTCGGGTCGCCGTTGCACGCCATACTGCTCGACGTTACGTCCGTGATCGGCCCGTTGTACGACGGGATCCGCACCCCTTCACCCTGCCCGTACGTCTTGCCACCGGCCTCGACATGGGTGAAGATGGTGTGCGCACTGGCCAGACCGGCAGCGGCGAGGGCGGCGAGGACCTTCATGGTTGGAAGCCTTTTCTTTTGTTTTCGGGGACAAACCACAGAGCAAACAAGGGGCAGAACGGTCGAACAGTTGAATAGTCGACTAGCTAAGGAGGTAGACGGAGTGGGGCTGGGCTAAGGGTAACGGGCAACGGGCAACGGGCAACGGGCGGAGAAGGGGGACTTGACTACCGGGGCTTGCAGGATCTTCTCTGGGAGTGGCCTGATACATCTCACACGAGACCTCAATTTCCTGGAGCGTGGGAGAAAGTCGGTTTATATCTGTGGCCGACTAGAGGTGGAGATCGTTAGGGACAGAGGGAGCCAGTGCAGTGTCACTAGCGCATCCCACTCCAACCATCGCCGCCATTGATGCCTTCGCTTGGAGATGGAGGTGTCCACGACCCTTGGCGCGGGATTGAAGATGCCTGTTTCCCGTGAGCCATGTGATCTGATGCTGCGGGAGACGCGTTGCACTAGCACTGAAGCATTCAACCATCCCTCTCATCTCGCAAAGAAGGGGCCAAGTCGGCCAGAAAGGCTTGCCCAGCGTGGTGACTCTCCGCAACAGGTCTTCTCCGATTGCAGACAGTCGGTGGTGGCAGTGGTGGTCTGGTAGAAAGTTAAGGAATCTTTGTTGGTTGCTGGTGACCGAGTGATCAGGCTAGTCGAGGTTTGCCTCTCATAGAGTGACCAAGTCACCTTCCGCGTTCGTTCCGGCAGATGTGCGGAGGTTGTTCGTCCGGCTAATACCGGCTGCGCTTACCGACAATCCTGGCGCGGGCGACCCAAGAGTCTGGGCTTTTTTTTTCATCTGATCCGAGCCCTCGATAGTAACCCCTGCCCACTGCGGGATTTGGCCGTCCCGTTTCTCGACCAGCAGACTCAGTCTCAAAAACCGGGGAATGGCTGGAGTGGCCATGTCTCGACTGACCTGATTACCTAGATGTGGGTAGCTGACCACTTAGGTGATGCCGTGTAATGCACCAAGAGAAAATCACCCTGACCGGGACTCGAGTCCATCCACGCGGGGCGAGTCGAGTAGATGAAGATACAGAATCTCATGGCCGCCTGGGGCCCTCTCTAGCCCGCCTCTAATATAATGGCCGCCATGAGAGTGTCCGCAGGCTCTGGGAGCCGCACTTCGAAATGGCCAAGAACCGGGGATTCCACATTGACTCTTTCGAATATATTAAAAGTGCTCAATGCTTCTCAAACGCAGATCGACGTCATTATTGGGATGTTCGGTGTGAGGGCTGAGGAGGGAGAAAGTTCCATGTCATGCCATGCTTTGAGAGTGCATTTGGGATTGTCGAGCGTGGGCATGAAGGTCTGTAGAAGGCTCGAACATCCACCTCTGCCTCTGCAGCTGTCTAGACAGTCTACCCAACAAAGGACCTGGCTGAAACTAAACAACCTCGTTTTGACTCGTCATTAGGACAAGCCCGAGAACCCGACATACCAAGATCGCTAAGCATCTTAGTGCTCGCAAGTCGCAACCTGTTAACCGAGCGCCCTTTCCAAGCCAGGTCGAAGCCTACTTCAGCTCATGGCGATCACCCACGGAACGCTAGTCCGCTTCGTGGCAACGAAAAGACCGACAGTACCATCCATTCCCACTCGACTCTGATAGCATTCACGACCAGGGCATGCTACAGGGTATCTTTGACGAGACCAAGCTTTGCAAGGCTAGCTTGGACTTTGGGATGGAATTGTCGGCAAGGACTTCCTTTGCCTACCAACCCCAGGAAGCAACCTGCAGCCTCTCCACCTCTCCAGCTCGGACTCCGGCACCTCATCGTGATCAATTGTCGACAGTCAAGAAGCGAGACATTTCGGGCATTGGAAGAGGTAGCCTGTGAACGAGGAGCTACATAACATAACTACTCGAGAGCCGCGCGGAGAGAGGACGTATCTGTACCATCAAGGGACCATAAACTAACGCCTATGGAGCCATGTCACATCGAGATGTCCGTCGGGAGATGCATCACCGTTGTCTCCACGTGCCTAGGGAGCGACTCCATATTATCACGTCTCGATGAGCCCCATGGCGCTAGCGTACGACACACAAGGTAAAAGACATGGAAAAAAACAAAAGAAAAGGAATCCCCCAATCGGCGGTTTGAGAGATGGAAAAAATTAGAATGCGCCCGATGGCGGTAGACGGGCCTTGCTTCCCTACTCATGTCCACTGGAACAGTGTGATCAGGCTTAGCGATGGGATGGTTGAGCACTTGGTTTCGCCCAGGGGGGTTTTGGGACAACTTCGGAGTCAAGGCCGCCGAACCACGTTTCGAATCCCCACTGGCAAGCATGCATTCCCTCGATCGAGGGGAGATTCTCAGGGGAAGTCACTTGACGCCACCGTAATGAATAGACTAAGGCCTAGCGGATAAGGGACAGGTTCCTGAATGATGCAAGAAAGAATAAGAGGGCAAAAGGCGCAGAAGGAGAGAAAGAGACCTAGCTGCCGTGTACTCAAAGCATATATCGGGGGTCAGTTGTCGGAACGGAATAAGAATCGAAGATTTTCTTATTGATCAGCCTGTTAGATCGCACCAATGGGTAATGCTGACCTTCCGTGGTCGAAATTATGGCGACCCTCGTTGAATCTTGCAGTTTTTGGCCTTGGACCGGTTTCGGTCAGGTGTTGAGGCCGCGAGACGCTGAGAGCTGAGACGAACCGATTTCGGCGCAAATGTGTGGACAAGATGGACCAGAATGATGAGCACAAACCCTTCGTTGATTTCTTGCAATCCAGAAGCAGAGGACAGAGCATTAAGCCTCAACAAAGTTTGAAGCTGGCGGGCAGGTAAGGTAGGAAGTTTTGGGAGGCCGTGACGCGACTTGTGGCTTGTTGCTCCCACTTAGGTAGCGTGGTGCAGTCAATTCTAGGTGACGCATAGTGGAATTTCCTGGAAGCAGGGATAAGTCTTTGCCTAGAGCGGGGCTAGATGCATGTGCCTCTAACCCCTCGTTGCCCGTTTTAGAATTTCTGTTGACGGGATCACGGCAGGCAAGACCAGCCCGACGTGGCTTCTATACATACATACACAAAGGGCGATTCGTCTCCTTTGATCTCGGTGTTGAGCTGCAACAGGTTCGAGGGCCATTCCCGCCCGCATAGAGACAGGATGTTTTAGACCTACAATTGGTAAGTCGCCACGAATCCAGACTGCCATGTAGCCGCCGCCGTTCTGGCCGTCGGATGCTCACAGGATTAGAAGCTGCAACCCAGACTGCCCAGCCGGTTCATCCTTCAAGCAGGCACCGCACGCCAACGGCATGCCTATTTTTGAGCTTCTATTTACGTTGCCGAATATGTGGGAGCGTTTATGCCCGAGGTTAGAGGCCTAGCGTTTCCACGGTGATACATGATTCGCGCGATACTTTCTGGTTCCTACATCTCCTGACAGCGGTGAGACGTCGCGATATCTATCCTAAGTCGGCAACGTCTGTATATCACTTTCGCCTCAGGTGCATCATGTTGAGATGGGAGGTCGGCGGCAAGATGAAACACAAAGTTATCGTTGTCGCAACCGCAAGGCCGCCGCCCACAGCGACCACAACCAGGAGTCGTAGCGAACCTTCCATTCATCCTTAGATGTCTGTGACATCCGAATCAAGGACCTTGAGGTCCTCCAGAGGCCATGGCGAGGCAGATCCGGGCAGGCGGGGATATCAAACGGATGGCCACACGATTCCCATCAGCAGAGAGGCCTCTACGGTGGATTTCCGACTGCACAATTCGTAAAAATAAAAGGTAAATGGGTTCGGTTGCAGAAGGATGTAAAAAAAACATGAGCTTTTGCGTTCTTGCATTGCCACTAACCAATGAGGAGATTCCAGTCCGTATCCCCATCCCGTCTAGGTATGCTTAAGACAATAATGTAAATGACCATAATAGCTGAAACACGTTGAAAAGAAGAAAATAGGGTATAGGAAAATCTGGGGAACAATCCTATGGGTATATACAACAGTAGTGAAACAGTTGAAAGAAATCGGAGGGAAAGAAAAGCGAAGAAAGAAAATAGCCAGTCATTGAACAAATCATCATCCTCGTAACAGTCCAAGAGAGCCAGCTCCCCCAAGTCACAGAACCATCATCCCCACCACAACACTGGCAATCAAAGCCAGCGGCCCAGCGGCACCGACCCGCACACCAGTCCCGGGCTTGACCTCATTGCTCGGCGGCGAGGGGATGGTGGACCCGCCCGTGACAGTGGTGGTGCTGGGCGGCAGAGCAGACAAGAACTTGCCCGCGATGCTGGTCGCGTTGGGCGCGAGTGTGATGTTGGCATACCCCGGCACCGTGGCGACCCTGGGCACGGCCAGCTTGGTCAGGTTGAGGGGTGTCCCCGTGGGCGCGACGGGCGCGACGCTGACGGCGGGCCCCGTGGCAGGCTGGGCCGCCTTGCCCGTGGCCCCCGGGCAGCGGACAGTGCTGACAGTCTCGACGTTGGTCACCACCACCACCTGGTTGAGCCTTGCCGGGCAGTTCATCTCGGGCACGGCGCACGTCGTGAGCGTGTAGACGCTCGACACCGTGACCGTCTCCGTCACGGGCGAGGTCGGGCACGCGCCGTCCTTGACCGCCTGCGGCACTGCCAGCGTGGCCGCCTTGGTGGCGATGAACTTGGGCGTGGCCGGACTGTTGCCCAGGCAGATGGTCGTCCCCGCGGCGAAGAAGGTCGTGCTTACACCTGGGGCGGCCTCGAAGGACTTGGGGCCGACGGCGCCGCCCGCGCGGGCGAAGGCGCCGGCGTTGGAGTCGGCGTCGATGAAGATGGAGTTGCGGCAGGTCGCGCTCGGGGTCAGATCGAAGGCCGTGCCCAGCTTGACCTCGATCAGGTTGAGGTAGGCGCCCACCTGCGCGGTGAGCGAGGCCGACCCGATGCCGCCGGGGAGGCCCTTGACACCGACGCTGCCGGTGAGCCCCGCCTCGGCCTTGAGCCGGATGGCGGCGGTGATGTTGACCGAGCCCTGGGACACGGCTAGGGGGAGAAGGGAGAAGTTCACTTTCGGCCTGTATCAATTGTGGGTGGAGTTTGTGTTAGCGAAGACCCGTTCTCCTCCAGTTGTAGAGGCAGTCAAATCAGGATCAGACAATGGGTCAGGCATACGCAGCGTTCATATTGGCCGTCAAGTTGACAAAGTCCTTCTGAAAGGGGTCGAAGTCGAAGTCGAGCGCCAGTCCGACCTTCTCGCCGTTGGGGATCGAGACCTGGAATCCACCCGTCGCCTGCACCTCGCCTGTGACCTGCAGCACCAGGTCCATAGCGAAGCCGAAGTTGGCGGAGAAGACGCTTCCAGTGACATTGGGAGTCCCAATGGACCGACCGAGCCCAATCGTATAGGTGCCCTGGCCGCCTACGAACATGGACAGATCTAGGTAAGCCCCAACGTTGTTGAATGTCAAGAGCGCCGAGACACCGTCACCATCGCTGAGGGAGGCGACGATGTTGCCGTACGTCTTGCAGTCAACACACTGCACGGTGAGGTTGACAGCGCCCCCGACCGAGGCCCCCAGCAGCGGGATGGGGCCGATAGGTATCCGAGGTGTTTCGCCTTGCCATGCCCTGTATATACATAACCATACCAGTTAGGTGACTGACATCAAACGTGTTGTGGGAGACCCAGGGCACCTAGGAATGGACCATGGCATGAAAGCGGAGAGACAGGAAGGAAAGGGGAACCACTCACGCCGAGAACAGTGGTGTGCTCTCCTTCTGCCAGCTGAGGTTATATGTCCTGTTCTCGAAAGCCCTGGCCTCGAGGAGATCCGATCGCTTCTCGATTGGAACCAACCCGCCCATCCTCTGAAGCTCCCGTATGGGGATGGGCCTGAGGGGCATGTCGGGTGTCCGCTGGACATGGACATCTCGCGTGGGGATGGAAGAGCCGGAGGCGAGCCCTAAGGCCAATGAAAGGGCGACGACGCTGAACAGCATCTTGTGAAGGTCTGGCTGAGACGGGTGGATGAGGGAGATGTTCCACAGTGAGCAGCAGGTAGAGACAAGCCAACTTTGAATATCGGGACGAGGCCAGTGAGGTCGGGGTTGATAAGACGATGATGTACGATGATCACCATCCAGCATCGGAGAGGATGTCGAAGCCTTTTTGACATGACGCCTCTGGGGGCCGAGACTCAGTTCCACCGGAGCCTCAGAGGAGGCGCTGGCAAGACCCCATGCTTCCTGACGGAGCAGAGACTCCAATGCACGTCCATCTCACATCATGGGCTGACGGATACCTCGACCTATTGCCGGCCTGGGCTGAGAGCTCCAGTCGTTAGGGTTGTTAGGGGAGGCTTGGAGCAGTTGAGGCACGGCATAGGTACCTACCTGGCAGGGTACCACTTCCGTGAGTCTGTGTCAGCCCTGCATCTCCACTTTGCAAGCTGTGCTGCCGCTGCGATGCTGTTGGCATTTCCCCCTTGCACGGAACCACGGACGTCGTCTCAAGTCCTAGCAGATGGATTGTAGGATTAAGGGATTGGGATAAACATGGCCAGGGGAGGCGGCCTTGACAGGAGGGCGCGGGTAGCAGCCATTGTCGCAGAACTGAAGACTTGCAGGAAGGTAGAGATGAACGAAGGAACAATGGAACTCTAGCGACCTTCCCTATGCCTGCTCTTTACAAACATCTTTCAGGGTGTGTGAGACAGCCAAGACAAGGCTGCCAGAGGAGCTGCTTCGGGAAGACAAACGTGGAATTGACAAAAGGTAGAAGAAAAAAAGCCCAGGTGGTGCGCGTCGCCGTCTCGAGTGCAGAAGTGCGACCCCGAGATGGCTAGCTGCTGTTGTTGGTCCCAGCCAGGTTGGGCTTCGCCAACAAGACCTGCAGCAAGGGGCAGACAGCCAAAGGAGGCATGAGGGGGCCACATTTGGCTCACCTACCTAGGCTGACGGGGCCAGGCCTGCAAGTCTGGCCGCTGGAGGGCACCTTTATTATTCAGAGCCTCAGTAGGCACATTAGGTGAGAACTGTAAAGCCCCTCCCCCACACCCAAAAGTGGCGACATTTTAGTGCCGTCCGCCGTCGTTGAGCCGCAAAGTTGTCTCGATGGTTGAAGCAATCCAGCCCCTCGACCAGCTCTCGACAGTAATCGACTGGAGGCAAGATATTGAGCCAGTTTGCCTTCTTGTGATAGATGTTGAATTCGCGCAGAGCTCAATCCACACCCAGGATCTAAGCTGTTGGTTTGAAGATAAAGGGTCCAACTGTGGGTTTCAACGGCATGTAGGGGGTGTTTCAAACGTCCCACTAGGCTTTTGACGCAGCGCAAGAATTGAAAGATCTTATCGGGCTGGCTTGGCAGGCAAAGGATTTTCATTGCTGCACGACGGATACGTGCTGGCTTCGCCACGCCGTTGTTAGCTCGGCGACTGGAGGCTTCAAGGCTTCAGGGGCCGATGCCCCACCCGCTCCAACGCTGTCGTGCTGACTCCCTTTTTAGAACTGCGGGGGTAAATATGGGTTAAGCAGGAGGCGCTGCTAGGCGCAGGCGCGCAGCACTAAAGCATTGAACATTTGTGGTAGCACGCAGATGTGTAGAAGAGGGCAATGCAATCGTGAGGAGAGAAAATTCAGTCCTTCTCTGCGCCCCGAATCCCAGCGTTTCCTTGAAAGCCGTCCATTATTAATGCAGTTCATGTTCGACCAGCAACTCGAACAACGCCGAACGACTCATGTTGACAGGTAGTTAGAGTAGAGGTTTTGAGCCAGAAACATTCAGGATCCGGGAGGCCGGGAGGGACAGGGCGAGGAGCTTTGCCCTGCCTAGGACAAAAGCCCTCCCCTTGCCTGTGAAAAATTCCTTGCCTCTCTCGACCTTCCAAATTTGCGCCAGCGTCAGCAAAGAGGCATGCTAGTTTGGCTAGCAACACTAGATTCCGAATCTGTAGACAAGAACTATACCGCTGTACAGATAGTTGGGTCTGTCGAAGAAGATAAGAGTTTGCAAAGGTTAGGAAGACGTACTACAGGGCTTGATTGGGTTGTATGCATTATCATGTGACAGCGCGTTATGCTCAGCTAGGCACCAGTGGGATGAAGACGCGCTTCCCTAATCGATAAGGGTGGACAAACAGGCAGCAAACACAGCTCGATGATTCAATCTCAACCTCACCTTCCGTCTTTCATATTCTTCCACGTCGAGCCTGCAAGGTGCTTTCTACCATTGCGTCCAGAGGACACGAGTTCCGAATCCCTCCTCCTAACCCCAACCAGGCTGATTCGTCTAGATATGCTACAGACAGTATCCACAATGACGAGGCTCAGCGGCATGCCGAGCGAGATCATTGTCAACATCGCTCGATACCTCCACACGAACGACCTGAGCAGCCTGCGTCTGACAGACAAGAAGACCGAGGCCGCTATCTTCAAGCCGTTCGCCCGCGAGTTCTTCTCCAAGAAGCAGTTCATGATCACGGAGCCCAGCCTCCAGGCGCTCATCGACATCTCCAGCCACCCGCAGCTTGGCCCGGAGCTGAAGCACCTCATCATCGGGCTCGACCACTACATCTACCCTTCTCCCAACGACCCAGGCACGTCGGACGAGGACAAGACGACGGAGTTCTGGGCCGGCGCCACCGCGCAGGAGGCCATTCTTTCGAATGGGGTGGCCAAGGACATGCTGGCGCACGCGCTCCGGCAGCTGCCCAACCTCGAGACGGTCGACATTCGTGACTTCAGCGCCCACTCGAGAACCCGAGACGGCGGCGCCTGGTCCAGCCTCGGCTCGACCACGGTCGCCCAACGCACCGACCACCGCCTGTCGATCAGGCCGCCCCAGGTGAAGGTGCCGAGCTACCCAACCATCGTCTTCGCCGCGCTCGTTGCCGCGCTCGCCCAGGCGGGCAGTCGTGGCGTAGGTATCGAGGTGGTGATTAGGAATCCGAGGTGGGGCACCGGCGCCTCCGCCTTCGCGCTGCCCTCCTACACCTTGGACCAGACCCTGCCGATGCTGAAGAGCATGAAGAAGCTGCATCTGTCGCTGGACATGACGAAGAACCCCATGACGTTCTCGGACCGCGTGGAGACGCTCCCAGGCGGCGGGCCCAACGGCGCCAACCTGCTGTGGCTCCACTCGAGCGCCCTCCAGACGTTCCTCTCCCACGCCACGAACCTCACCTGGCTTCGGCTGAACTTCCAGCATCACCACGGCAGCCCGACTCTGGTGACGCCGTTCCTCAACTGGGTCGCCCTCCCCGCAACTGTCCCCGCCTCGTGCAAGTTCGCCGCCCCTCTAGAGCGACTCGACCTAGGCCGCGTCATTGTACCCGTCGCCACCCTGCTCGCGTTGTTCTTCAGGTTCCGAGACACGCTGCAATCGGTTAGCATCTGGGACTGCTATCTTGAGGCCCAGGACGGGGACTCGCACAACCGGGAAAATGTGTGGGCGGCCGTGCTCAAACACCTCGCGACCCTGCCTCGCCTCAGGGAAGTCCTCCTCGGCAGGCTCCGCGTGTTCTACCTGCCGACGTGGAGCGACTACAACGTGACGTTCGCAGCCGCTGGCACGCAGATGGGCGATACCCAGGTGACATATAGGGGGGACAAGGCCGGCGAGTGGCTCGCCAAGCTATCGTACCGGACGCAGGTGGACTGGCCGAATGAGGTGTCCGAGCATGACTCCGAGATGGATGATGATGATGATGATGATAATGATGATGATCTCGATAACACTGATTATGTCGATCATGAAGCCGACGGCTCAGGCGACGACAGTGATCCCAGCGGCGACTCGGAGGACTAGCAGCCCGAGGAAGGATCACTCGTGCGGGGCCGGACCCTAATTCAAGAGCTACTAGAAAACGACAGCCCGCCATTTGACGACATATCCTGAACCTGGGATCACAGGGGAACGTAGAGGAGGATTTATTTTCTTTTTCTTCTTCTCCTATCCTCCCTTCTTTCTTGCTGCTTTTCATTGCTCCAGAGGTTGACGCCGTGGCCGAGTAGGAAACTCTTGTCGGCCACCACGACTACTGTGGCAGTCAACCAACACCAAACACGCATGACACTCGCTGACTTGATTGCGTCGGGAGCCTTCCTCTTTTCCCCCCCTCGGAGCATGTGGTGCTTGTATCTATTATTTACAACGGTCCTGCGTTCACTGTTCCCTCTTTGTTTCCTCCGAGGGTCTACACGAGCTACTCACGACCCAAGGCCCTTCGCCCCATGTCGGCTTTCTGTCTTCAGCGTCTGTCTTTCATCTCTATTGAGACGATATTCATTTTCATATGTCCATAGCGCCATGGTCATGTACCAGTATCATGATTAGGTTAATCAGTATCGTTCTGTCATAGAGCACACATCATGTGAACGAAAAGATCGTAACTTGAGCTCTATCGTTTCAGAGTCTGCTCTGGGCGCAGAAGAATACGGCAAAGCTCAAGGGGAAAGACCTTTCAGTTTGCCACTTGTTTTTTTTTGGTTGTTTTTTTTGGTTGGTTTTCTACCTCAACATCGCCGACCTGTTTAATGGTCTACAAGTCTGCAGTCGGTTTCCTTCTGTCATGATCCTCACCATTCCTTCACTACCTAGCCCATCAAGGAAAGACAGAAACTATCGACAAATAAAAATCACAATCCCCACATAGCTAGCACGCCGCGGTGCGGATGTCATAAACCGTCTTACACCCGATCTTCCCGCACGCCTCGGGGTCGCTGCAGGCGAAGTTGACCGTCGTCGTGGGCAGGGCGCCGTTGCAGCCGCACGGCCTGGTCACGGCGACGGTGGAGGCGCAACCGGGGATGAGGCAGGTACGGCAGGCCGTGCCCGTCGAGGTCAGGGTCGGGCACTGGGCCGCGGGCGGCTGGCAGGGCCTGGTGACGGTGGCGACGGAGGTGACGGTCACGCGGTTCGTGGAGACGACCGTCCTGACCGAGGTCTCGGTCCTGGTCGCCGTCGCCGTCCTGGTCGAGACCTGCACCTGCGTCGTTGTGCGGTCGACCGTCTTAGTCTCCACCGTGGTCCGCACTAGCGTGGCGGTCACGGTCTCTGTCACCGTCGTGGTCCGGCCGGGTAGGCGTGTGATGGTTGACGGCGTCAGGGTGATCTGCCCTGCCGCTAGTCTTTATAGCAAGCCTGTCAGTATATCTTGTTGCTTTGAGCCGACGCCGGAGGTGGGCACTGCTAACTTACGTGGCAAGGACACTCAGGACGATGGGGAGTATCGAGTACATTTTGCAAGGTTTATGCTACTTCCGAAGCGGGTATCGAAGGAGGAATGATCTTGATACGGCGGAGTCTCCTGTTCAGCTTGGGCTGGTTTGGTCTCGGCTACAAGTCTTGGAGGTGGCTTGCGATCATGATCGACAAAAGGTGCAAAGGATGGTAACTGCCCGGTTTATATAGATTTGTCCCCCTTGACCACCCAGGTATCGTGAAAAGACCAGGCAGTTTGTGGCAACGCCAACCGGGACAACTTTTGATCATCCAGGCTCCCCAATTAAAAATCCATTTAACCCTCATTTGCCATGACGGATCTGATACGAGGGTTTCCCGGAGAATGGATCGCAACTCGTCGGTCGTGACATGGCCCTTCGACTCTCCCAAACTCCCAGTCCAGCGCTCAGCTACATACCCGAGTTAGTATTTTGCATGCGAAGCCACCTGTTCCGGCTCGGTGGAAACAAAAAACAGTCGGCCAATTTCCCAAATCTAGGAACTAAGTCCACACTTCAGACACAGGGGCTAGAAAACAAGCTGTCACTCGCCCCATCATCACGGAGACGACAGTGGTTGGATATATTAGCCATGGAAGACTCGACGGGCTGGGCCTGGGGCTCTAATTGATTACCGTCGTATTTTCTTGCGGGAGATCTGACAGGTAGGCACCTTTATGTAGTCCAGACAGGCAACGAAGTGGCGGTCGAGCAACGGCGGGCTGGCGGCTGAATTGCAATATCAAGCATTGGTCCCCGCAATGTTTAAAGGCAACTTATTCCCCCCTAAAAATAGATCGCCGGAGCTTCCACCAACGGCACCACGGTAGGCCAGCTCCCGATTGGAAAAACTTGGTGCTGAGGACGCCAAAACTGGGTTCCAGCCTCCAGATCTGGGCTGGCTTGCCGGATCTGCACTTTGAACGGAGGGCGTGGAGGAGCGCCACCCCCGTTCGGTTCTGCGCCATGCAATGCAAGCAAGTCTCGCCATATTGTCCTGTTGCACACTCCGTAGTAGCCCAACGTTCATTTGCTCACGTGAAGCTTCATCCCGCTTCCTAGTCCCAAGCGGCTTCGACACCATGCAAGCAACTGAGGTTTCCCCATCTCACGGTAAAGAGCTATGTTCTATTCTGGGAAACGCCACATAAACTAGCCTTGTAACTTTCTTGGTCAACCCCCATCTACTATACTCGCACGTCGCGGTAGGAGGCAATTGTACGGTTCATGTAAACAAGGCATCTCCCCCTAATGATGTGAAATACGAGATCACATATCCGACCCGATGTATGATCATTGGTCATCATCATCATCATCATCATCATCATCATCATAATGAACTAGGTAGCAGCTAAGCATTCTGAGAGGGAACACGATCGTACGACTTGTTTCGTTGAGTTCAATCTCTTGCTTCCCTGGCTGCCTTACGTATGTAGGTAATGATGGATAGCGAAACCTTCAAGCCCTGAAGTGGAGGTTTCATTTACTAGTCCAGACCCAGCAATGAAAGCTACGCATTCCTCTCCGCTGCGCCGGTTGTAAGCCCAATTGAGTCTGGGCCTCGGGTTGCAACGCAGCGAATGGTGTCTGTCGAAGCTGCCGGACTCACCAAGGCGAATCTCGCCCGAGATGCGAGCCAGGGTAATGATATCTACAGAACAGATACAGGCCAGATGCAGCAAACGGAATAACCGGCGTGAAGGGCTAGTCCAGTGGTAAGCTTCTTGCAGCCGCCTGGGACCATAAAAGGATCTGCAGGTCCCCAGAGATTGAGCTTATCCACCGATCTGGTGTCACACTCATTAGCCCCAAGATCTGCGCGGTGGTGGTGGAAGGATATGCAACGCACACGTAAACTTTCTTGCCAAAGCTACAGCCCTGCATAGCCCAGTACCTACCTTGGTCTCTCCCAGCAAGGAGGTCTCTAAGCTCCGGTATATCATCTTACGTAATCTCCTTTTTGGGTTTAAGCCCGAGGATACCCTTACCCGCTTTCAGTGGATCAACCGAGTAGGGGGTTTTGGTATCGTGAGGAAGGATGTTAGGATGCATAACCCTCATCGGTGTTGAATTTCTCCACAAAAGATGCTTCCCCCTTCCAACTTTGCACGACTACGTACTAGCCATATCGTCCCGATCGCTTCAAGCGGTTGAGCAACACCTGCAGTGATGCGTGAAGTGAAGCCTCCAACTCCAATGGACCAATCAGAAGTGAGCCGAATGTAATTCCTGCAGGTCCGACGCCGCTGCGGCACCTTGATGGCCGTTGAGGCACCCTGATGGCTGATAATGGCGGCCGTCCGAAAAAGATAGGGGGAAAGAATTATGGTAGGGGCAACCAGGGGAGAAAAGATGGCCGCGGTGCTTCCTCACCGTCTCAACATAAAAGGGTCGGAAATTATATTGCTGGGAAATACTTCCTTCCACGTTCAACGTTGTGCGAGCATTCTTTTCACCAGCCTCCCGAGGAGACTGGCAACACCAAGTTTTAGCAACTGTCCCATATCCCCGCACACACTGGGTAACCGATACAATGGCAGTTGGCACCGCTTCTCAGAGCAACAAGAAAGAGAATCTCATTCGAAAGCTCTCCACGAAGGACTCAGGTGTTGACCTTGCCAAGGTCAGGGCTGGGCCGCTCCCGGTCACTCTTCTCTCCGGGTTCCTGGGCAGTGGGAAGACAACCCTGCTCAATCACATCCTCCGAAGCGACCATGGCCTTCGGATCGCCGTGATTGTAAACGACATCGGCGCGTATGTCCATCCTCCTCCGTACTGTGCGTGCGTGTTCTGACTCGGGCGGGATGGGGCACTGACTGGACGCACAATACGTCGACTCTTTAGGGTGAACGTTGACGCCAACCTGATCACCAAGACTCACCGCCTGACCAAGACGGAGGAGAAGGTGATCGCCCTGCAGAATGGCTGCATCTGCTGCACGCTCCGGGGCGACCTTCTCGAGGAGTTGGTGAGGCTGTCGGAGCTTCACACGTTCGACTACGTCGTGATCGAGAGCAGCGGCATCAGCGAGCCGCAGCAGGTCGCCGAGACGTTTGACTCGCGCCTCGCCGAGACCATGAATGTGCTCGGCCAGGGTGCCGATGGGCTCGACGAGGACATGCTCAAGATGCTGAAGCGTTTGTAGGTGCTCCACTAAGTCTGCCTGTCTGTCTGGTCGGGCTGGTTGGTCATGATGGGCAGATAAATAGTGTGAACCTGAGGCTGACGGGCATATCCCTTCTTGCGCACACCAGGGCGGAAACTGGCGGGGTGGAGAAGCTCGCAAAGCTGGACACGGCGGCCACCGTCATTGACGCCTTCACCATCATGAACGACTTCCACACCGACCAGCTGCTTTCGGCTCGGCAGAACAAAGACGTCACTCCCGAGGATGAGCGCACTGTCTCGGATCTGATGGTCGACCAGATCGAGTTTGCGGACATCATTGTCCTCAACAAGATTGATATGGTGAGGACAAGCCGTGCGTCTTCGTCCGTGGATGCTGAATGATTTGCTGACAACATCTCCCACCATATCTAGGTGAACGACACTAGCAAGCAGAGCATCGTGAAGCTGATCGCAAACTTGAACCCACGGGCGAAGGTGATCGAGGCCAAGTTCGGCAAGATCGACGTCAAGCAGATCGTCAACACGGGCTTGTTCAGCCTCGACCTTGCTCAGACCGGGGCCGGTTGGCTTCAGGACCTCCACGCCATGACGGTTCGGGAGGTGCGTTGTTGATTGTTCCATATGTGCGACCTCCCGTGGTGGACGGTGCTGACAAATCCATTCAACTTCAGGTCAACGGCCGCAAGGCAGTTACTCCCAAGCCCGAGACTGAGGAATACAACGTCCGCAACTTCATCTATCGGCATCAGAGGCCGTTCCACCCTCGGAGGCTGTGGGAGCTGGTCTATGACAAGTTCATCCTGCAGATGGAGCACCCAGAGGACGACGACGATGAGGGGGATGACAAGAACGGGGACAAGAACGAAGACGAGTACGAGGACGAGGAGTGGGTGGATGCTGATGAGGACATGGAGAACCAGGGTGACGACGATGACGATGACGATGACGATGACGGAGACTCAGCCACGTCAGAGGCCAACCCCCTCGAGCCACCTTCGAACGAGGAGATCCTCAAGAACAAGCGCGGCTCCCCGCTCTTCGCGCGCCTCTTCCGCTCCAAGGGCGAGTTCTTCCTGGCCACGCGCCCGCACCGCGCCGGCAGCTGGTCCCAGGCCGGGGCGATGCTGACGCTGGTCGGGGACCGGGAGTGGTTCTGCACCCTGCCCGAGGACGAGTACCTGACCGGGGACGAGGCGGTGGACGAGCGCATCCGGTTCGACGTCGAGGCCGGGGGCGAATTCGGCGACCGCCGTCAGGAGATCGTCTTCATCGGCGAGGACCTCGACGTCGAAGGGCTGAGGCGCGCGCTGGACGGGTGCGCCCTCACCGACGCCGAGTGGGACGACTGGCGCGGTGTCATGAGGAACAGGGTCCTCAGCGAGGGGGGGAAGAGGAGGAGGCTGGAGAAGATGTTCGAGGACGGATTCCCGGACTGGCCCGAGGACGAGGAGGGGCATGAAGGGCACAACCATTAGAGCTGCACGGACGGAGCAGGCTTCATAAGGCCTAGATGGTGGTAGGGTGTGCGAAAATAAAAGGAAAAGAAATCATGTCTTTAGGGCATAGATTTGGCGTTGCGGTACAAATAGGTGGGCTCTTGGTGGGGAAATAGACTGCAAAATGAAAACTGCTCCGTTTGCCATGCATGCACGTGCGCGACTCGTTACGGCACCAAGCACCACGCGAGAAAACGGCGAGTGAAGGGGGGAAGAAATAAAAGGTAGACAAAAAAGATGGACAGAAAAAAAAGGTAATATGTTCCGATAACGAGATTCGAACTCGTGTCTTTGGGGAGGGTTTCAAGTGTTTTTTGAAAACCCAATATGCTAACCTCTGCACCATACCGGAGGGGACTTTGCTTCATACTTTGCTAGTGAGGATCGCCGGCGTGCTCAATAAATGTCCGGATTTGGGCAGGCTGGGATGGAACCAACAAAGGGAAGCGCCCGTGCGGGTCCCTGATGTTTCTGGATTGGTCGATGGGCAGCACTGGAAAGGGAGAAAGAAATGACCGAGTGTGAGCTGTTTGCTTGCTTTTTGCTTGTTTTGTGGCGGCGTGGAAGCCGTCCAGTAGGTTTCGGGCACCCCAGTTGAGACAAGTCTTGAAATGAGACAAACGGAACAACACCTGAGCACCGACTCCCCAACCACTTTCCTGCCCTTCTTTGTGATGGTTGTCCTGGAGCTAGGAAACGAAACTCGCTCACGTGGCGAAGAAGGAAAAAACCCATGGAGAGCTGAAGGTTCTATCCCTGAGGTTTGTCCTCAATTCAATCGATGCCAATTTGGTCTCCCGAACCGTCTCTCCAATGAATGGTGCTGACCAGCCATCCTTTCATCAGAACGACTGATCGTTGCCGCCAGTCCATTCACCCTCTAGCAAACTGAAGACTGACCGACGCTGCCTCAGTCCCTAGCCGCCTCGAAGCGAATCGTCGGGTCCAGAGCAGTCATCGCGTTCTTCAACACCCGCTCGCACTGCAGGCGGTACGTGAGCGCCAGCCGCCGATTTCCAGGCACGGACGCGGAGAGAGAGGCACCAGAGGAGGCCCAGGCCGCCCTCAGCGCGGACACCCCTTCGCCTTCCTCCTCGAGGAGCCTCTCGTAGTCAGCGCCCAGCTTCGCCAGCAGCATCTCCCTCAGCTGCGAGAGCGTCTCGTCCTCCTCGATGGTGGCGGACCTTGCCAGCCTCGTGGCCAGACGGGAGGAGGAGGCGGGAGGCGCCCCCGCGACGTCGCTGGGCGGCGCTGCCACCCCGTCTGCCGGCGGCATCTCCGGTGCGAGCCATTCCCAGAGCAGCGTGTTCTCGACGTGCGAGAACCAAAGGGCCACAGAGGCCGGGGTATCACCAAGGTCGTTGGCCTGCTGCCGCGAGCGCCCAACCGCGGAGCTGGGGTCGCTCATCGACCTGAGCGATATGAGGAAGTCGCGCGGCTTCTCATCCTTCTTCTTAGGTGGGGACGGCTTGTCGCCAGCTCCCTCCGTGCCCTCCCTCTCGTCCACCCTGACCCCCGCGGTTCCCGGCGGCTCAGGAGGTCCTGCCGTGGGGGACGCCCTTAGCCGGAGGTGGACGTAATCGTTGTGCAGCAACTCCGTCTCGGGGATGACAAAGCCGTATCCCAACAGAAGCTCGCTGTTCGTCTTCATGCCGTAGTTGTTGAACACCTGCTCCCCCGACGCGCACCCTTTGCCGACCACCAGGCGGCAGATACCCGGCTCGGCATCGAAGTCCCACTCCACCAGGGCGAGTGGGTCGTGGTTGGCAATGTCGAAGAGGGGCATCAAGACGGAGAAGTCATCCATACCGCACCGTACGTCCAGCGCCTGCCTCGCGGCCTCCCAGGCGTATCCCGGCACGACCAGGCTCGGGCGGAAGCTGCGGCTGGTGAAGATGCAGAAGGCCCAGCGGTACAGCGGGGACGTGTACTCGCGCCAGCCCCGGAACCCGGCCTCACGCAGCGCCCGCCTCCCCTCGCGGAACTCCCGCGCCGCGTTGCCGGTCATCTCGGCCGCCGCGACACCGGCGTTGGTGCCGCACAGGAGGTCTGCGTCCTCTTCGGGCCAGAAGGCCGGCAGGGTCCACGACGCCGCGTGCTCCGGCTGCGGCAGCGTGACGATGTACGGGTGCCAGTGCGACGCGGCGCCTTGGAGGTATTGCTGCACCAGGAAGAAGCGTCCGATGACATGCGGTGGCGTGGTGAGCATGAAGGCTGCAGGGAAGGCCGGGGAGGAAGCGGTGCTGGTGGAGGTGCAGTTGGGGTTGGGGTTGGGGTCGCTGAGGGGTCCGCTGGTGAGGGCATTCAGGTATGAGAGAGTGGTGGAGAGTGGACATGTAATAATGACATCTCCGGGTTTGATACCGACAGCCGGTCCCCGTGCTGTGGCCGCTAGAGTAGATGTGCCGGAATTGATATGAGTACGGGCCCCGACTTCGGCTCCGGCTCCGGTTTCGGCTCTCGCCTCCGACTCGGAAGCCCGAGCAGTCGTCTCGTAACCCCCCTTCGATCTTAGGGAGAAACCCGTGACATCATCCTTGTAGACCTCGACGTCGGGGTGGAAATGTCCTCCGTGCCCCCTGTTCCATTTTATTAGCGCAGCAAATCTCTCCTCATCAATTGCCCTCATCGCGGAGCGCTAATTGCCTACACTCGAGGTTCAATCAAGCTTGCATGTGGTGTGGTGGAACTTCCACAAAGCCTTGGAAATGTGGTGACGCTAAGGCGCTGCCCACAATTGGGCATTGCCACGGACAGAAGGTTAGTCCGCCTTGTGGGTTTGTTGAAGCATGACCCCACTTCCGTTGCACCAGACACATGCTGGGGCATCAATAGGCCCCTTGACCCGTCCCCACAACCTCCACCAAACGACTGCTGCGTGAGGTTTAGAGTCGATGCTGTCAAGCCGTTTCGAGCATCCCGCCGGCAGTCAATTCCATCCGGCCCCGATCACAACCCATGCTGGTGCTTGCCCCTCCCCTCCCACGAACGAACATATCACCTCGACTAGTGGCTTCAGATCTGGTCCCAGCTCTCTTTAAGTGACAGGCTAGGTCGCTAGGAGGAAATGCTTCTCGGAGAGATAAAGTTAGGTACATGTGTACACTAGGCTTATCACATCCTTGTGATTCCTCATCCCTGCCTTGGGCTCGCCGGGAACTCCCAGGTGCTGGTAGGCGAGCATGCGCTGCGCAGGTAATTTGCTCGGTTCGATTGTTTTTTTTCTTTTGCTTCCGCCTTGTCGTAGCGAACGTACCAGTGTGTATTATGAGGCAGAGGCAGGTGTGATCACCTACAGACTTAGTGAGTTAGTGACAAACGCAACTGATGTGACAGGATGTGAAGGTGTGACTAAGCTTGGGCAAAAAGTGCTGGTACCGCAATGGTGATGAATGCCGGATGTAGCCCATGTGGGTCGATCAGTCGAACTTCCTTGCTCTGCCAGAACAGGCTAGCTGGGCTGGAATTCCATCCAGGATTCCAGGGTCGGCTGCTGTTGGCAGGTCCGCGGTCACACTCCTCTTTGGCCCTTGCGTTAAGTTTTCCTTGACAGGTGAGGAGCTATCTTGCAGGCTGCCAACAGCAGCACCGATCCTTCCTCAATCGAGGAAAGACTCGCCCTGGCGCCCCATGGCAGGTTGGTTTGAGACTTGGCCGGAAGCTGGCCCTTGCAAGCTTCGACGTGACTTTGAAGCCTTTTAGTCGTCGTCACTAATCATCGATCCTCGATCCTCAAATCTTGATAGGCTTCTTGTTCCTCAGGGGTCCCATGCCTGCATCAAACTCGAGGCTTGCCCCAATCTGGGTTGGCATCACGATGACATGCATTTTGGGACTGATCTAGTAGTTGACAGACCCTGCCCAGTGCCCACCACCTGCTCGGCTATGGCTAGTGTTATCAAAGCCACCAAGGTCCCAGGGCGCTTGCAATATTCCTTGTTGCTTCCTCCCCTCTCCTCACTTCCCAGCAACATTGCCAAAAAGAGTATGAATGTTCGATGTGATGAAAACGCCAGGTTTTCCTGCTCCACAGGGTATTTTGGCCGAGTCTTGGCTTGCCTAATCTCCCCGCTTGTGACCGCTGACAATGGCATCCTGCGAGGATGAGACAAAAGTATTCTCTAATCAGCGGCCTGTGACTACCCACAGAAGGCCCCCGCATGGGCTCGCTTGTTGGTTCCTGAAGCCCAGACCTCGCAGTCTCTCGAGGTAGGCCAGCTGACGTAGGTGACATGCAGAAGAAAGCCGGTGAATGTCTAGGTGCAAATGGGAGGTTGCCAGTGAAAAGTTAACTTGGAGTGATGACGTGGTATCATCATAGAGTCAGGAGACCATTTCAGCAGGCCAACGGACGTGCAAGATTGGAGGGGGTTCTGCATTGGAGCTGTCTATTCTTAGGAATCTCCGAGGTTTGTAGAATAAAATTATTGGTGGCAACCAGGCCGTTGGTCACCTACTGGACTTGATAGTGGACACCCTCTCTAAAGGAGAGCGTTACCTGAGACATCGGCATGAAGATACCATGTTGAATATCTCCTCGTCGCTCATGACTAAGACCTCTTTGAATATTTGCCAGCCACCTATCTTGCATACCTAGGCTTAGTTCGGCCCTCACCTGAACAGGTCTTGGCCACCAATCCTAGCGCCTTTACATTCTTACGGACGTTCGTACTGTACATACGCTAGTGCTAGTCACTTGGCCGGGCTCCATCGTAACTCCATTGATGGGCTATCTCAGACTCTGAGCTGGCGGGATGATGTAGGGCAAAGTTTGATTTCGGGCGTGGAGATCCAGAGCAGGCAGGGCTCCCCTCTGCCAGAGTCCTGCCAGCCTAACGTCACTAGGAAGGGTGGCACCCTGTATGCCGGTCTAACCCTGATGGTAGCTACTGCTAGTAGGGCTACAGCCGATAAACCGCCCCGCCTCCTGCCTAGTGATGAGGCCTGAGAGGGGAAAACCTGTCGACAAAGGGCATGAAGGGATTTTCATAATATGACTTATTATCAAGCGAAGATGCGGTTGACTTACAGGGAAACCTGAGAAGCATCACTTGGAAGCCCCTCGGTGTGCCTATTGCCCACCCTCGGCCTACCTCTTTGGGCAGAAGAACGGGATGGGAGTGAACCGAGCAAATCGCAGATCCCAGCGTCGAGCAACACAGCTCACGGGTTCCATCTATGTGGTGAGCTGCGAGCGTGGATCTACCAATCAGGATGTCGCTGGAGCGTTATCGGGGCAGGGGTGAACCATTCCCTCGGGTCAGGCAACAGAAGCGAGGGTGTGGCACTGACACCTGGCCCTCCAAGGAAAAACGGTGCACCAAGCAGTCATAACGGTAGACCAGACCATGGCCGCAGATCATGTCTATTGTACTTGTCCACGCTTTCGTAGCGTGTATCGAGTACATGGAGGGATGGAGGGAGTGAACGATGCCGTTAGCTGCCTGCACCCGCCCTCCTTCACTCTTTACATCTTTGTTCCGCTGATCTCTATTTCATTTCAGAATAGACCTTTCTATTTACCATCACATTTCGAACCAACAGGTTAATCGAGATTTTCCCACTCCTTTCTGTACCACAGTGGGCTCGCACCTTAGTAGCCATATCGGCGACGACTTGACGTTCATCCGACCAGTATTACAGCCGTTGTAGAAAAGTAAGATATCGGAGAGTCAATGAGATAACCTTCTTACTACGGCTACATCTATCGCTGGCATACACACACACACACACCAAGAATGTGATGAACACGGCCAGCGGTTGCCTGCCGGCAAAGTCCGTCAGAGTGTGTGGCTAACCCCCAACAAGTGGCAACACACTGTCACATTTTCAGCAGTTAGCGCACTGAGTATTGATGCGGGCGAGGGGCGAAGCCCAGGGAGCCCTGGCGCAAACAATCCTTGCCCGTACCATTCTCGTTCCAGCCTCCGGGTTATCGAAACCTCAAGTCGAGACTCAACAATAGTCAGACCCTCCGTCTCAATGAAGGGATGAATAGAGTGCCCAGGATGCCTTCGTCATCACTTGAGGCGATATCAAGTTTCCTACGTGATTGTGGTGCTGTTGCCTCGGCGACCACCTATTCTCATCCCTTAAGCCAACCCTCCCCTTGCCTCGTATCTGCAACCTGCGACACCTTGCCTCTTTTGTTTTTCCTTGCTTGCTGCCAAGCCTGCCAATTGGTCTAGTGGTGGCATGCCACTTGCGACGGGAGCTTGAGGGACGGGTCCGAACCAAGTACAGGCTGGTGTCTGACTGAATGAAAGAGGAATAATGCGTACTACTAGTACAGACCGTACCAACGACATACGCTAAAACAGTTGCAGGGGCTAAAGCAGATTTCACACAACGCCCAGTGTGATGCGGAAACGGGAAATGGAGACAGACAGACCCGGGAAGGGAGGGGGCGCGGTGGGGGAAGAACAAATCCATTGGCAGCAACCTTGAGCAGACGCCAGCGAACGCCAACGGCCGCACAAGTGGCAACATCATGGGGGGGCGGGCATGGGCAACCTGCCGACCTCGTCAAGGGGTTGGTTGTGCCAACATCGACCTGGGTTTCCCATGCAGCTAGAAGCTGAGCCTAACGGGGTTTCCCAGGAAGGCATCTCTCCGTGAGGTATGTAGGGATATCAACGACTGCTGAGAGCCAAGGAAATATGCGGAAAAAAAGCAGCCAAAAAAGAAGAAAGAAGAAGGACGGACAAAGTGAGGCGGACGGGATTTTGATAGAAGACGAAAGAGGATGCAGGGAAAGTTAGCGTAGCATCAAAAGCTGTCACATGATGGGAAAGTGAAGCGCGCAACGGCTTGTTGGCGCCAAACAAATGAGAAAGGGGAAGGAAGAGGGTCAGCCAGGGTTCCGAAGCTCCATGAATGCTGCAGCAGCGTGCAGTGACAGTCAGTCAGAACACCTGTGCTTCCACCACCAGACGTTACTCCGCCCTGCGCGATCCTTCCCGCTTTTCAGTAGTGTGCGCAGCAAAGCGGAGTGTACACGAACATTTTGCCCACCTTTCGCCACCTTTCGCCATTAGGGGTTGGTATGCTGTGATGTGCCTTGAGCCTTATTGAATGCAGTGACTGGAGAGCAGCTCGTGCGTGGAACCGTTGACATTTTCTTCTCTTCCTCCCTTGTTTCAATGGTTGAGAACGTGCAGTTGGTCAAAGGAGCTGAGGCCTGACAGTTTAGGGCTTCGACAGGTGCTATTTTGCAATTGTCGCCGCTCCACAGATGGCCAGGCAGCTTCATGCTAGCGTTACCTAGCTGTCAAGCCGCTCGACCCGGAGGAATTGAAGCTTCCATTCAACGCCGCGCTACCCCACCCCACTTGAGGAGGGGTACGGATTACCCCGCCATGCCACAACTTTACCGTGCACAGCACGGCTTGGTGACCAACGGGGAGATCCAGAGGTCCTTCTTCTCCGCGTTGCTTGACGACTACCATGTCCTGAAGAGACGCCTCAAGCCCTCTGATGAATTCTAGCTTCGTCCTCCCGGGCGGGAGCGCTGAGCGAGGCGATTGCTATTGTATTGCCCTCCCTCTCTGTCTCCTGCGCTTGAAAGACCGACAGCTAGGGTATGTAGCCGATTGACCACGGGATTCACTGATCAGTAGACCCTACATACCTTAGGTACCTACTTGAGGTGCCTCCCTGCCCCTCCGAGGGTGGACCCACACCCGGAAAGCCACTCGGCAATCTCGGCCGTGGTGTGGCACACCCGGATGTCGCCAGCGTGGGACCGCGTGGGACGACCCCAGTCGGACCCAGCCGGCCACCTCCCGGCCTCTTGTCCCCACAATCCGGCGCATGGGTGCATGTTCCTCGGGGGTGTGCGGTGTGCACGAACGCGCACATCCAAGGCTGCCTCAAAGGGCGGAACCCGCCTGGCTCCTGGCTGGGAGCATTTCCATGCCTCAGTGCTGACAGGTCTGGGGCATCCGGTGCTAGGCTTCGGAGCTATCGAGTCCTATCTCTGGTTAGCCATATTCGCCGAGCGGCTACATCCGAGGCTAGCATGTGTCAGTGCTTACCTCCATCTGACTGTCTCATAATACGAGGCTTTGGATGACGACGCAGTCCGAAGCGTGGTATGCAAGATGGATAAGGGGACCATCACGCCGTCCGGCAATGGCCCGCGCCGTTTTATGCGTAGGGATCCGGGGGTGAGAGGGGGGTTACCAATTGCGTTCACATCCGAAGGCCTCTTAAAACTCCCCGCTCGGGTCTATCCATATTGGCACGCTCCCGTACACGCTCCCCCCCAATGAACGGACGCGAAGGAGTGCCCCCTTCTTACGCGGAGCGGAGCCACGTGCCAGCAGGGGATGAGAAATGCTTTGCATGTCATTGCGGATCGCCAGGCCTGGTTGAAGGATTTGCAACGGTGTTACCGTCACCTCTTGTGTCAGACCTTTAGATTTACTTCAATCATGTGGACTGTCAATCCCGGACGACATGGCCGGCGTTCAGGATAGCAGGAATCCGTTTTGGTCACTGTGCGTTCCCCATGTTGTCTTTTCTTCGGTTCAATCTCAATCGCAAGAGCACTCAAGCGGTCAGGCGGCGCAATCTCAACCCTCAAACAGCAAGCCGAAACGTCGAACTGACTAGAATCTGCGAGATTCCAAGTCGCAGCTGCTTACGAGAGTGGGGGCTGGAGTGTGTAATCCGCGCCGGGAGGGGAAGGTGGCCAGGATGGCACTTGGAGTACCCAAAGGGCACCATGGATTCTCGCAACTGCCGGCCAAGGGACATTCGGAAATCACGGAGGTCGAGAAGGCGGTGTGAAGATGCGGTGAGGACGTGGGCTTGTTATAAGGGGAGGGGGAGGAAGAATGGAGGAGGCCGGTGTGAGACTGAAAGTATGGATACTCCGGCGTTGAAGTCGTCACAAGGTCATGGGGCCAGGGGGGAGGCAGAAATAGGAGGACTTGAAGTTGGAGCTTGGACGGGAAGATTTTTGTCCAGGTAAGCGATCCCAAATTGTAGAATTGCTCCTCCGGGATGACTCTGGCCATCGGGATTGCCAGCGGAGGAGGCCGATGGGCCGGCGTGAAGGGGGTGCCCCGGCAGCGAAAGTACCACGAGCGGCATTGTGGGGGGGATTCTATGTCTAATTCTGTAATCAGTCAGGAAGGAGGCTGCAACAGGATTGGCACGCGGAATGGCGAATTCAATATTCAATACATGCAGCATCACGGCGTCGGACCCGCCATCGAATGTTGTGGCTGTCTCGAAGGCATGGAGCCTACAACGTATGGACGCGAACACAGAAAAGGGGGCGGGGGTTCGTTGCATGACACCCGGTCAGCAGGCCTGCCTGGCGTTCACTGATTGCAGGATGAGGCTCCGAAGCGGCCGAATAAACATCCAGGACTCCCAGATCTGCGGCTGCGATGGATCACGACTTGGCTGTCTGGAGTAAATTCCCCGCGTTTCGCCACCTCCGGTCGCTAGGTGTAGCTCGCAATGTCAGCAATATCAATCTCCCCGTGGACGACCTTGGCGGGGAGGAGCGGTTACCTTGGTGACCTCTTGCGCGTGTAAAAGATACATCCTGTGTGTCCCAGGAGGACACGGCCCATGGCCAAAGCCTGAATGGTCAATGATCGAACGGTGATGATGGACCGAAAACGGAAGGTCGAGAAACGGTTTCAGGCAACCTAGGTGCCTACCTAGGCTGGTTGCTATACTTTGGTAAGGCATGGTGATATTGCCCCTCGCCGCCCCTGGCACCGGAAAAATGGGAAAGACGCGGCACCTGGTGGACGAGGTGGTTCAGCAGTCATAATGAGGAGATCGAGTATCGAGTGTTCGTAATGCGGCGGCGGTTGGCCAAATGAGACCGTACGCAACCAGAAAATCCGCATAAGGAGTGGCATTGGTGTGTTGGTGTGGTTGTGGCGACAATATTGTTGGTTGACACAATCCTCCGTATAAAACCATCATTTATAACTCGGTGAGAGCCTGAACCCTTCAAGGGAACAGAGCGGCTCGTACGCAACCCGCCTGCAATCTTTGATCGGTAATACTACCTATTTCATCTAACTCAGTAGTCACTTTAGCCCATGGGAGTAGCAGCGTATTTAAAGAGGGGGACTGTCGAATAGGACCTGCGGCACATAATTTACGGGGACAACAAGAAACGCATTCGATTGTTGGGTGTCACAGGGGCCGATGCAAGGCCATCGACCGGCCCTAATCATCACCTAGAACCGAACGGCAGGGGGAAGGGAATCTCAAACGTGGTATCTGAGCCGAGAATGGTCTTTCATGCCAACAGCAGTGAGTTGTCCGTAATTGAGGTTTGGTTGTGATGTTACCATGCCACTATCCAGAGGCCATTTCTGACTCGCCGCAGTGCTCACGCCACAGGCGGTTCGATAATTGACAGGAGTGGTGGAAGACGACGAGGATTGAGGGGGTTGGGCCGATGGGGTTTTGGAAAGGGTTGCAATTTGCACCCTGCTTTGCTTGCCAGATGACACCCCTAACTTGATTGCCCAAGGTCGTAAACGTACTAGTGAACGCAGCGAGCAGAACGGCATCTGAGATCTAACCAAATAGAACACATTCGCGGATGGGACAATTCGTACAAGGGCACAAGCCTACCTACCTAAGTGAAGAAATCCGTACAGGGAGTGCACCACCCACGCCGTATGGCAGCTGTGGATGCGGCATTGTAGAAAAATGTCGTCAGCATGCAACGGCATCCGACCCCGCCGTGGCCGCTGGGACACTCGGACGGCGAGTCCTGGGCAGAGCACAGAAACGGATACTTGGCACGCAGGCTGGAAGACTGGGAGACTGGGAGTCGGCTGTTTCAACTCTCCAAAAACGTACACACCATATTACCTCGTTCGGCAAAGCAACGAGAAGGGCCGTGTATCCCACATTGAACAGCTGGTTCAGCATGCCAAGCACAGCTAACTCCGGGTCGGTGAAAGGGAATAATAACCAGCCGGATGGAGGACTTAAGAGGTTGTAGAAGACTACAAAGGACGGGCTGAAAGAGAAGTCGTGTGCTCGGCGGGCCAGTACCTACCTAGGTAGGCACCGGGGTTCGAACTGCGACCTGGTTGGTCTCATTAATAAAAACCTTCTCAACCAGCAGCAACCGATAATGAACGAAAGATGCGAAGACTGAAGGCGACTAATGAGTGCCCGGAAGAAAAAGAAAAGGAGATGCAAGACCTGCAGCAGGGCGCAGGATGAGCAACTTAGCCCAATAACATTGAGCCAATCGAGCCATCAGTATCCTACCGCTTCCGGTCCAGTCCCGAAAGAAATATTGCTTGTGGCCAATTCGAATGTGCTCGTACAGGATTGCGAAGCGAGACATCCGCCAGGGGGAAAGGAAAAGCCCAACCATTTCACAGCTTTCCGAGCTGAGCTCGCACTTGTGATTGTGATGTGTGGGTGAAAAGAAGCAAAGCGATGCCATAGACGACGGCCGTGTTCGCTGAGTTCGAAGAATAGTCAGGCTCTTAGCGCTCCTCGCATTAGCTTGCCGAACTGCCTGCGACCTGCCAGTGCACTCTGTCCCGGTTAGAATCTTACTATCTCGATTCGTTGATATAGCATTCGTGTAGGCAGCGTGCAAGCTCGTACGAATCTCCCTTCTCAACGTCGTGATACGAAAGAAATCCTATCGGAATCCCCTTTGCGGAACGACCACAAAACGGCTGCACACTGCACGGTATGCTACTAAGTTTACTGGCCGTTCTCGGCGCCTTGGGGCTCCCGTTTTGGGTCTGCCTTCTGGCCCGAGATGGAAGAGAATGATACCATGAGATGCAGGCAGGCAACGCAGGGCAGGCGGGGTAGCTCGATCCCAGGTCCGAGACCGCAGCTTTGGGTGTGGGGTTCTGACCGCGGTCAGTTAGATCGTGATATTCCACTACGAACACCCTTCTCTTCAAAGGAGGGCGGCGCACATCGAGCTCACCAGAATAGAGGGAACTATTATTAAAATGTTGCCATATTTTATCTTCTCATCTTGGAGCTCGTCACACAACTATGATGAATGTCGCGCCGCTGTTGACTGTAACTTTGGGTGGTACCCTAAACATTCGCCAACCGCGGAATGAGTCTTGGACGGGCCTAATCGAATGAGATTGGGGGGGAATCTCTGGCTGGAGGGAGTAGTAAACCAGCCATTGACGAAAACTGCCTCATGTCAGTGACGAAAGGGTCAGATGCAAGTAACCAGCCTATAAGAAAACCCAGAGGAAAAGGAGACGGGTGAGTGGCTCTTCATATGAATCCCGTGACGAATCAAAATGTACGGTCTAGAGCCTACCTAACTTACGATTTAGATACCTACCTGGGTTGGCACTAACAGTCGAGCGGCAGTCCTCCTTAGTACTTAAGACAACAGGTCTCGGGAAGAGGGAAATTATGTTCGATTCAATATGAGATCGACTCTGGCCGGAACAACGCCTTGCCCGTGGCGGTGGGTGTATAGGTAGGTACCTACTTAGGTAGCTTTCGAATCAGCAACAAAGATTGTGGTCTGCATTACCCGGTTGATATTCAGTACGAGAGCAGCCACAATTAGTCAGCGATCAGATGGCGTTTGAACGTCTTGGACAAACTGACACTACACAACCAGACCTACTCACTTTGAGCTTCAGAGCTTTGAAAATAGCTGTGGTGGGGCCCCCCTCGGTCCCACCTCAAATGACCCCATCATGAACTTCGACAGGACAGGACTCAGCGGGCAGGGCAAGCAGTGACATTTAATCACCTGATTGATTGGATTACCTGGGGATAAGTTTAAGTTCCTTGACTAACCTCACCGATGTTACTTTCCTGGCGATCCGCACAGCGGTAGGTAGGAGCAAGCGACAAAATGGCGACATTAAACCTCCTAACGACCTAAGCTTACAAACCCCAAATGCCTACTGATTTGCCGTGCCCTTCTTCAGCCTCTTTGCAGTTGCTCCTTTTTACTACTTCCCGCCAAAACCCGGCCGGTGGGCCGATTCGATTAGGACTTCCTGCGTAACAACAGATTACATGGCGGCCAAGGCAGGACCAAGCGAGCTCACGTAAATGGATTGACGCATGCATGGGACCAGTTGGCGCACCCGAAGATGGACCATGGAAATCAAGGTAAACGCGTGGTAACACAACATGACGTGGGTGTGAGGACATACAACCGAAGGTGTATCATTTCCATGTTCATCTGTAATGGAGCTGGCTTCTGATCTTGTGGCATGATGATGGGGACTGAGATGGAGCGACTGTGCGAGGACGGACGGGAGGGTGCAAGCAAAACCTGGGAAAACCTGGGCCGCCTCATGCTGGAAACCGTCGCGATTTTCAATTTTGCGGAGTCGGTAGCTGGAGGGGTTCGTCCGTGTTAGGTGTCCGCTTTGGAATTTGGGTGTCTGCTCAGAGAGCCAATAACCACGCCTTGTGCATCTTGAGCCGCCCCTTTGCTTCCCATCTAATCATTCCTTCCACCTGCCAGGCGACGTTGCGATCTGCTCATGAGCCGTGATTTGTTGCAGATATTCACCGGTATGCAGTCAGAGCCGTGGATCCCATCGAACTGTGCAGCGATGGAGCACTGCAGCTCCAGAACCAAACTTAGCGACTGAGGGGTTTGTCCGCCTGGGGAAGAGCGGGCAGGCTCACTCTCGTAACAAGATGATAAATGACAGATTTGACGGTTCTTATGAAGAATAGGTATGAGTGGTAGTCTAGTCTACATAGTGGATGCACAGATATTAAGGACTCCAGAGTACGATACGATCTCAGGATGTACCGCATATGAGCGGCACTGCATGATTCTTCCGTGTCAGCAGACGGGTGAGTCTCCGGCGGTTAACTTAGCCGTTCAACGACCAAGACGGCCTGCATGGTGGAAACGGGCGGCGGCGGCGGTTCGTCCGCGGATGTCTGACGGAGACAAAACGAAAACAGCGGCAGGCAAAGGGCGGCAGGCAAAGGCAGCCAGCCAGCTGAGTGTAGCACGAAAAGGATACAGACAAATCGCAGGCGATATATGCAGGGATCGATGAAGGGGGCTTGATACTTATGGGGGAAGGAAAAGGCTGCCCGCATCAGTTTGATAAGTTCTGGCATAGCGTGTGAACGCACACACTCTCTCCCACGCACACAAGCACCTAGATCCTCGATGAGCATATGCACGACGATAAGGGCGCATGGCGTGGTGGCTTGCCCTAGGGCTCGCTAAATCGCGGAATTGGCCGACTCCGTCCGTATGCCTCCCGCGTTGCCTTCCGCATTGCCTTCCGCGTTGCCTTTTGATCCTTCCTCACCGGCAGTCTATCAGATAGGCCAGATGCTTTCTAAATCAAGATGACAATCCTGGCTGTGTCCGGTTGTGCTGACCACAGAGTGTGGTGCACATGTCGGTGTGACGGTGCCCCAAACATGTACGCCTTTAATGAAGATCGAGATGATTCGGTCGTGCTCCCTGAACAAAGAGAACAGTAGCAGAGAACCTGTTTTGTTTCGCTAGTCGGCATCGGGTGCAAATCCTAGACCGCTCCCACCGCACGTGTCTCTTTACTCATGCCGAAAGAACCTCTGGGCGGTCAAGAGTCGCCGGGCCAGGACCTTGAAGGAGAGGAAGCAGATATGTAATACGCATGCCGCTCAGAATGACGCGCAAGCAGGGGCAAAATCACGCATTCTGTCCGCTTCAATGCTTGTCCCATGTGACCTTGATATCCGCTGTCTCGTCCGGTGCCGAGCCTGTCGATGCTGCGACTAGAGCGGAGGATTTAGCCAGGCCCGTACCGTGGCGGACCAGGCAAAAGATGGAAGCCCTGTCCCTGACCTTGTTATGTTCCCTGTCAAGAAGCGAAGAGATTGGAACCAGGAAGGAAGGGAGGAAGAACGAAAAAAAAAAACACATCTCCCCACGCCAAGTAGTGTAGCCCACCCTACGTAGAACAGCAAAAGATGAGTTTCCCCCAAACAAAAAAGTGTTCCAATGGTTTGAACAAGGATGTGTGGCCTCCCCGTCTTGACTTGGAATGTGTATCCGGTGGAAGATGGATAGACAGGCAGGACGAGACTAATGCGATGCCCGCTAAAAGGCGCTAACCGAGCGGTTACCTATCATCCTAGGGAAATAGTTACTGAGTAAAGCACTACATATATCGTCAACCTGTCACTTCGCCGACTACTGGGATCAGTTTGCTTCCTAGGTAGATAAAAAATTTCCTAGCCCGAGGCCCGATTGAGGACCATCCCGCATTTAGATGGTGGCTGCCCGCTCCTCAGCGCTCGTCGGATACGGATCTGGCGGCTCTATGCCGTACAACTGCGTAGGTACGGTTGGTGAACTTCACAGTCGTCGTATTTTTTCCCCTCACTTTTTTTTGGTTTTTGGTTTTTGGCGTTTTCGGGCTTCGGCTGCCCGCAGTCAGGTGGGGTTTAAGGGTGGTGGGGTGAAATGTGTGGAAGTGGGGGGAACCTACCCTCAGGTGAAACCTATAAGACCGCGCTACTCGTACAAGCCCGCCTGAGCACAAGTCGCTGGGGGACGAGAGATGTCATGTTCCCAACCAATTTCCTCTGACCACAATTCCAAAAACACTCAAAAAATGGTACATTACGTAGCGGATTGACAGGACGTTTCGTGCCGTCCTGCATTAGGGCCACTAATCTCCTCACCCGCCCGTAGCTCCGATTGTCAACGGCTGGCGCCGGTCGTTCAAGGTTGGCAGGTACAGTGTCGGTATCCTCAGACCTCAGCTGGAAACAGGATATGGAGGAAACCGGCAAAAGTCCAAGATGGGAGCCGAGAACTAGGTATGTAGCTTCGACCTACGTAGTAGGTAAGGCACTGAGGGGTCCCTCCTATGCGAGCACTCCTAACCTCTACCTTCGATTCCTATCCTCTACGGCGTAGTACACTATGTTTTGCATCCGAGTCGCGTCGGGAAGCTAATTGCCCCTCGGCTACACCCCATGCGTAAGAGATTGATTGATAGTCAACCCCTCGCTCAGGCTTCATCGCGCCCTAGGCAAAGTTTGATATGTGGCTTAGTTTCAAGCAAACATTACTTGGAGGCAGGATACCTAGGGCGCGCGAAAGCAGGGTATTCTTAGCAAAATTTTACATTTTAATTTTTTTTAAGCACCTAAGGAAACAAACTGACACCCTGTGTGTTTGCTTGGGTTCGATTGAATCTGCACCGCCCGGAGACCTTAGAGGAGGCGCGGGATACCCTTGATATCATGACCAGGCCCCCTCGCATGTCACCCCCAACCACCGTTGCTCTCACCCTAAGCTCGCTCCATCTACGTATTAGTCTACTGGTTGCTCGTCTCAAGGAAGAAGGTAGTCGAGATGGGGGTCACACTGATCTACTTTGTTAGCAGATAAGTAAGGCGGCGGCAAAGCAGAGTAGGATTGCAACGCCGCAGCTCCTTTCATCCCACCGCACCCCTTTCCATCTGGGGCTAGCGAGGCCCTTGACAACTTGTCACGCATCGTGAGTCTGTCGACTACGTCAATGATAGCATAGAGCGTAGCACCCCATTCTGTAAATGCATGTCGGCCGGATCGCCAGCAGAGCAGATTGTGTGTTTAGATTGTGTCTGACGAGGCAAAGCCTGTCACCACCTTGACTTCCGCCCACCGGTGTAGCTAGTAGATGCGCGATAGTGTGGGTGTGTGGGGATAGGCCGGGCGTGATGTGATGGGGGGCTAGACGCTAAGGAGGTATGGATCATGGAAGGAGTGAACGGGTCATCATCATTTTGGCAACTCTCTGCTAGGGCGTCAGCCTTTCTCCTGCGCTGCGAGCTGTTCCAAATGCCATTTATCATTGCATGCGTTGTCAACCAAACCGTATGTGCTGTAAGTCATACTTGTCAAATCTGCAAGTGTGCGTCGCCAGATGTGCAGCTGTGGTATCCTGCCATGTATTGATGCCCATTCTACCGACACATTACGACTCTGGACTTTTGGGCCCGGCAGGCAATGCCTCGATGATGAATGGGGGTGGGCGAGGTCGTTTGGGCAGGCCCAGCCCAAGCCTACAATGCAGGATGAGGCCACCCTTGGGTCACGTTTGGGACTCGAGTTGTCCTGGATGTCGCACAAGGGGGTGCAAGCCACCGTCTGCTGTGGTGGGAAGACAACGGTCGAGAGAGCTCTTGCGCGACCACGTCGCAATAAGATGGTATGCCGTGCCTAGCGCTGGATAGATTGGGGGTCGGACGAGGGCCCAGGTTGCACAAGCTGCAGGGCTCCTCCCTACGGTGGCACTGGATTGTCGAGTTAGGTGCTACAAGCGTGGGAGTCGCACCTTTGGGAGGCATGGTGACATGGCAGCAGCCCGTTTTCGCGGTAGTAGTTCCCACTTCCAACTGTTCTCACGGCTCATAGGGAGGTGAGGTGGTTGTAAAACCCCCGTTCTTGAGCGTCAACACTGAAGACTCGATTCTGTAGATGGGCAGGAGGGCAGGAGAGGAGGAGAAAAGTAGGTGCCCACAGCCAACCACCCCCCTGCCTAGTGCAGATTCCTCCGATTCTGCTCCTTCTCGATAAACTATCGTAACCTTCGGAGTTCGCATCGACGCCTAAGAATCCCCTAACACCTCCCCCGGCGTATCAAAGCTGGCCATGCCGCGGCGGCCGGAACAACAGACCGGGGTAGTGGTGAAGTCCACCAAGTAAGGGAACAGGCACGGAGAGGAGATGAAAGGTATACTAGTAAGAGAAAAGACAAGCAGGCTGGCGTCATTGGCTTCGAGATTCCTGCCGTGGGGCTTCCAGCTGCAAGAGCATGCAGGTGCATGCGCCAATCGATGAATCTACGGGTCAAACACGAGAGGTGATATGGGATGTGTAATGCGCCGTTTGGCTGCATCGTGTCTGGTGTTTGGACACAAGCGCTTTCGAGATGGGGGGGAGGGAACTGGAACTAGAGAAGGATGTGGAGAGACTGGAGACGACTCATTTGCAGCTGCCCGGGAAGGGGTGCCAAACGGAAAGTGACAGAAGAAGTGGCACTCGAGAAGTCCAAACGAGCACGCGGAAGAGGGAAAAGATGAGCAGCATACTGCGGCCCTAGGTAGGTTAGGTAGGGAAGTAATCTGCCCTGGCAAGAGCGAGTATTTTGAGACAAAAGTTTGACTCCCGGAACCCCAAACAAAAACATCATCGACGAGTGTCTTCACTTGCCACAGTGCCACATACCCACCGTGCGATTACGGGCAGCGAGCTATGTGCACAATGATTTATCAAATTTGATCGCTCCTGAACCGCTGAAGAATGTACCGCACTGTTGGAGCCAACAGTGGGGTTTCATTGCGTTCAAGTTCCGCCTTACAGCAGACCAATCGCCCGGAAGCCGCTTGCACCCCTCCTGTTTTCACATCGATGTTGCAACGGACACGCGGGCACGAGATGCGTTTTTTCTGCCCACCAGAGGTGGTTTCCAGCCGAGACCAGCCGAGACATCATATCTCCTGTAGGAGCTTCTATGGCCGAGAATACGTCTCTGGAGAAAAATGGTATATTGCTTGTGTGGGGTTGTCATTCCTATTTCTAAATAACGGTTTCTTCGTCTGGTGTGCAGGTACCTGTTGCACCGAGATTGAGATACTTATCCGCCAGCTAAGCCAGCCTGTTTGAGTTAAGACAGAAGGAATATCCCGGCCCCGAAGCCTGACCGCCTGCCCGTGCAGGTATCGAGATTGATGCATGCAAAGTAAATGGATAGAGCGATGGAGGAGGAAAGGACGAAAGTGTGAAAGCTAATTGGGGCTCTGTTGACGGAGCTTGAACCCTGCTACCGGCTGCAGGCTGCATCAGATGCAGAGTTTGCAGAGGAGTGCAGCCCCGCGCTGAGGCCGTCCTCTCTCGCTCGTATCCCCAGACATTCGGTTGTCCTGCTGTTCGTCGACTCAAATGACCTTGAAAGGTGCCAAACAAAACACATCTGCAGCTTGAACTGTGCTCAATCTCATCCCATCAATACCTCGGCGGCCTTGTTTTGGCTGTGCTATGCTGAAGGAGTCGAGGAGTCGCACGGTGTGTCGCACCATTCCACGGGAAAACGGTTCGCTACCTAGGTAGCCGCCTTCCGAAAGGCAGGCTCAGGCCGGTGATGGCGCTGTTTTCCCAAGGTTCCAATGTCGGCCCCACCTTCACCAGGAACAAGAATAAAATTGGAAAAACCCAGGCGACCCGCGGGTTGTGGGAAAGCTGAAAAGATAGAGGTTGACATTTTGGAGCAGAGATCCTTCCGCTTCTGTATTGAGTCTTCCGTCTTCGGCCTTCTGCTCGAGCCTGACTGGGCAGCTCTGGGATAATGGTGGGAGTACCACGGTATCGACTGGGAGGCTTCTCAATCGGGTAATCCGTGCAACCGCGTGGCACAGCTGGAGAAGATCGTCCAGAAGGGGTCCAGAATCCAGAAGTAGGCAGTCCCGTGAGCTGTGGCACTCAAAACGGAAAGGGAGCAGGAGTGAGGAGATGGAAAGGACAAGACACGACATGGAAGACAAGGGAGGGGGGGGAATAAGCAACAAAGATCAAGTCGTCATCCAAAAAGGAAGGGATATAGAACCATAAAAAATAAAAAATATTGTAACAAAGTAAATCCCTTGCCGAATTCCCAGCCAGATGCCCATCCCGACCAAGACGCCCGCTTTCTACCAAGCCATCCAAGCCGGTTCCGATCCCCAATCACAGTCCAAATATGTTTCGCTATTGCTGCTGTCATTTTCTTTCAAGTTGCTGCCGTTGTTGCCTTTTCATTGTACCCCGATATGATATTCTGTTTTGTTCAGAGGCATCCCCGTTGTCCCCTTGAGATCTGGATCTGGCTTCCGCCTTACTTCGGACCAGTGGCCGGGTTTGGCGTTCGTCGGATCATGGCCTCCCAAGGGGGCGGTTGCTGTGGCTGGCATGCGCCTGTGCTCTCTGGTCAGAGTTGAGTGGTCCTCGGGGAAGGTTCAATCATGGTGGAGAGATGTAAAATGGTAGGACATACCACAGACGGCATCATGACTGCATAATGAGAATGGGGTTAGCATGGACTCAGCTGGGCTACACTTCCGTTGAGGGTCGAAAGAGGCTTCTCGAGACTGACCGATACTCGTAGTTCTGGACGTCTGGTTGGCACCTTCGGTGGGTCCGGATGTAATCGCGGCACCACCTGGCGGCAATGAACTTGGTATGGCCGCACCGATACTCGCGCTGTGGAACGGTATCTCGTTGCGTCAGACAGAGCAGCTGGGGGCACGGTCTGGTCGGCAACAGCCGACGGGCTCGAAAGAGAGCTATGGAAGGGAACGGCGTGATACTGGGGAATGTAACAGCTGGGAGAGCTGGGAGAACTGGATGTATGGCCCCGCCCCCCCCGCCCCCCGCCCCCGGGGGGAGGAGGGGGGAGGATGTGTGAGTAGCGTGCTGCCATACCTGGGTGTATTCGCACATGTCTGTGGGATGAACTATCCGGAAGTTGGTGGTCTGGTGTCTGGTGGCTGCAGGATGTGGAAGACGTCCAGGCGAGCGTCAAGATTTGCTTTTAAGATGGTTGAGTAGAGTGAGGTCGGAGATATACGTATGTAGACGACACAGCAAAGGCAGAATCCTATGCTGTCCTGTCCTTCCAGAGCTGGTAGTATGGGTGTTATAAGAGGATCTCTACAGATCACTGTAAGCGAGCACGAGAGTAAAGAAGGTGTTCAAGGAGCGGGCCGGTCTGGGTGGGCATGACGTTGTATTTAAGCTTCTCGCGGGGTGTAAGTGGGAAGGGCGGATGAAAGCACACACGATCCCATATCCCACCATTGCAGATGGGGTGAGATGGAGGGAGCAGGAAAGGGTGTTTGCTACAATCGAGCGTGTGCTCGAGGTACGCAGTCTGTGGAGGGGTGCTGGGGAAGTACCGTACTGCGTAACTAGTCCAGCTTCTAGAAGGGGAGTAACCAGGGAGCAGACTTGGGCCTCATCGGATTCCATCATGCAGAGCAGAGAGTCCTTGGGAGATTGAGGAAGGGAGGTCCTGAACAGGCCAGGTACGTACCTCCCTTGCAGCGAATCCCGGGGAGGTACATGCAAAGTACTACATATTGTCCACTCCGTTCTTTTGTACCCTGGCAAAGGCACACCACCTTGGGGGTAGGGTTATTTAGGGTCTGCAAAACGGTGAGGGGGTGTGGGAAACCAAGGGTGTCAAGGGTGTGGGAGGAAATCACGCAGACGAATAGAGCCACTAGTCTAGTGTCAATGGGAACAACAGAGTTGGCAGGGAAGAAGGATGCATGGTGGTCCAGGCCTTACCACGGCAGACAGGGGAGGCAAGGGTCCAGGATGGCCGACTGATGGAGCGCATGCAGGCGCTGCAAAGTGCGCCCTCAGTTTGCGTGTTGTTTCGTCCTCGCAGTGTCCAGTCTAGGGGAAACGGGAAGGGAGGGCAGGCAAACAAGTGTACTACTATGCAGGCTTCACCGTCGAAACGTTATCTAATCATGGGCCAACTCTGCCTGCCTACCTAGTCACGGCTCGGATAGGTTTATCTGGTTCTGTACTATCGACCGCCTCAAGCACCTTGCTCACAAATGCGATAGAACGCCTAGCGACCTGTGTCAACCCTCATGACAGGAGTGCAGGTAACTAGAGAGATCAACGACGGCAATGCCAACCTATTGTACACTAGTTGCGGTCTGTACCGAAATTCAGTGCTTGCTGCTGATAGCCTGATAGGCAACTCGCTGGGAACTAAGTCGACTAGCGTGGAAGCCCGAGCCCTGGTTGATAGCTGTACTGGACAAGTACTCCATACTGAATGGCCACGCAACAGGACGAATGATATCTCATTAGCAGGGGCTATTGGGAGCACCTCAACAACACGAGCTGGGAGCTGTTAAGCCCAAGGTGGCTAACAAGTTCGAGGTTTATTACTGGCGGAGGTTAGAGAGCGTGGAAGCGAGCAAGCGACACACGAGATCGGTATCTAGTCTTGACGAACGAATCCCAGTGGGCATTGGCGATGGGGAGTGGGCGCAGACGCAGGTAGGTAGGGAGGGTCGAAAACCTTCCTCTGCGCGAGCGCTTGAGAACTCCCGCCTCTACCGCGCTTGCTCCTCATTTCCATGCTCCTCTGCTCTGGCAGGCGAGAACCCGTGACTGTTTCTGCTGTGGGGAGCCTCCCGAATGTGTGGGAATTCTCCATTCTTGGACCATGGGATGCTTGGCTGCTGCGACTGGGCACGTTCTACTTTTGATAGCTCTATGTTGGGTAACTCGTACGCAGTAAACGTGTAGATCTGAACGGGTAAAGAACACGTCGCGTCGAAACCATTGGAAAGCCACATGAGTATCCGAGTGCCCCGATACTCCCCAGAGAATGGTTATGTATGACAACTGCAGGTATCGTTAAAAGCTCCTCAGGCACTCCTCAGGCTCCGTTACCTAGCGGAAATTGGCGGCCACTGTCAGGATGGTGGAGCGTTCTGCTAAAGCCTGGCACACAAACATGTGTGCAGGCAGTCTTTCTCCTTTATGCTCGTACTCAGTAGATATCATGCCACTGGGGTCTAGTGTCAATGTGAACGGGACGAAAATTGAAAACGGGTTTCTGTCCGTTTTCTGAACCAGGGCAGAAAGATGGCTTGCATGGCGGCACTGTGAGTTGGTGCAGTCAGTCTGGGGTTCTGGGAAAACGGCGGATGCCTGGTTGTTTAAAATTTTGGTGTCTTCCATGCCTGTCTTAGTGCGACGCCTCCGGGGAGATTTGCCCGGCCTCCAAAGGGTACCGAATACAAGCGTCACTTGTACCACCTGGATGCCAAGGTATGCCCGTATCCGTCCTGGCAGTTTTCGAGATCCCCGACCCAAGAACCAAAGAAACCCTCCGACTGCCCGCCTGCCTTGCCGCCTGCCACGATTAGGCACTACCTATTGCTAGTACGTACCTACTAGGCATGCTGTATGTGCTTTGCCGCGATTGTGGTGGGTGAAATCTCCAGTTCTGGTAATGGCAAACACACTACGTCGCCTCCACTGCTTAATAGCCTCCACTCCCTAATCCTACGAGTAGGACCCCTATCAACCAGCAAAGATATTAGCGCTGGTGTCAAGTACGTAAGAGTAACAATATCAAGGCAAGCTCTTATCCCCTTGCCATCCCTATCAGGCCTACTATGTATCATATCTCTTAAGGTCCCAACCTAAGCAGTACCTTCGAGTCAGAGATGGCAGGGTTTGGTGGCAGGGACGGGTCGAATGGCTCTGGTTCAAAGTTCAAAGGTCAAACCGGACCTGCCAGGCCTGTGACTCGCCGAACCGAAGGTGCCTTGCCGCCCATTGATGCCAGCTACGGATAGGTAGTTAGGATAGGTACCTCTCGCATTCCCAGAGTCCGCGATTGCGCCTTTGGCACCCAGCCCAAAGCAGTGCCCAGCATTGAGCAGATACCCAAGCATATATCATTGGTTAGTGCATCGTACATCCTTCTCTAGCACTTCTCAACTCGCCGATCATCTAGTCACAAGCATGATCAACCTGATCTTCTACCTACAACTAGTTAGAGTATGCTTTTGCTGTATTGGTCGGTCCGTATTGCAGGACGGCAGGCTAATGACGTTCTCTGCCTGCGTTGATTGCCCAGTGCACTCGGTACTAGGTAAGGGTTAACAAGGGGTGAGAAAACCTAGGCCTCGTACTCTAGGCTACGGGAAGCCCCAGTCATGTGAGGCCTCTCCCTTAGTTCCGTTATTGGTTCACTGTCTGGAGGCATAAACAGCGCCGTTGCGACCAACTGCAGACAGCCTAACCATGCCTCTAGAACTCCTGCGAGCGCCGATGCGGCCTGCGTCTGTCCCATCGCTCGTCCTTTCCGATCCCGAAGCTCCTAAAACCTTTCGCGATCTAAAGTTGATAATCTATTCCTGAAGAGACGAGAACCTACACCTTAGTTTTTTCCTCGGAAGGTGTGGTTTGTGCCAAAGAGTTCAACAGGGTTCTTCTGTTCTTGCGATTGTTTAGCCTTTCATGTCCCCCCTAGACAGGGAGATGAAGGTTGGTGCCGCCGCACAGACATTGAAAGTACCTGGAGAGCAAATTCGATGCACGCCCCACTGGCCAGTGAACCCAGTCTTGCCAGGTGAACCAGTGGAGTATTCTCAACTTGCAGCCCACCCATATTCATCCTCTCTATATGCACGTGGGCGAAATCCCAGACACATCGAACGATTCCGCCGTCAGATGTGGACTGTAGCAACCATATCGGGGCGGGGGTAATAGAACTGTTTTTCGCGCTACCGACGCACAGCCATCAATTGCTGACATGTACAGTTGCGGTCGATACCTGCGGTGCGGACTGTCAAGGGAAAGACGATCATAACATCGAGTCAGCGACGACTCCAATGAAATAGGCGTGGCGACTGCCTAACTCTCGACACATTCGGTGACGGCTTCACCGGCTTGACCGACCTCCCACCCCAGTGGGTCACGAATTTCCAGAGAACGGCGAATGTTTGATGCTCCCAAACACAAACTGGAGAAATCGGCTAGAAGAATAGAACCCTTCCACACTCCACCAGCATCAGACCCATCTGATCAATGCTCCACTGGCTTCCAGAGTGGCATTTGAGGAGTGACGACAGCCAATAATCCGGCCTCTAGTGACAAGCGGACCTAGGAGTCTGGATGTCCGGCAGGCTGGAAGACTGGAAGACTGGAAGTCGCAGAAAGGGCATCGACTGGGAGGTTGCTGCTGCCATGCAAGCTTGCTGACGAGAGGAGAGTTTTGCGTTCGCAAAGGCAGAGAGAGACAACCAAATATGGGAAATCATCCCTTGACGGGGTGTTGGGTGAGTCGCTCGTCATTTTGTTCGGCTCCCCTTCCTTGATGTCCTAGATACCTAGTCTAGTCATTGCCGGTTTGACAGGTGGGGACCTGTCCACATTCCACGGAGGCAAAGCGTCTGAATGGCAGTGATTTGAGAAAACGGAGGGCAAGCGTGGGCAGGCCAGGTCAGAGATCGACCTTTCCGCCACCTCTCCTGGCCAAGGGTTCCAAGAAGCCTCAGCCTGCCCCAGACAGTCAGCCAATGCCTGTAACGCCACCCCATGGGGGCAAGCACTCACACATGGGAGTTGAGTGTGATTTGCGTGTGGCGACGGCGGGCGACGGCCGCCAACGACAGACAAAACCGCCGACTATCAAGTGCGAGCGAGCGATAGCTAAATTCACCGGTTCTCACCTTAGGCCCCGTCGCCTGTTGCTGGTTGGTTATGCCAAACCCGCATTTCTAAGATGCGGAGGTCCTGTGCCGTTCGCAGGATGCAATGTGGGACATGGACTACCTTGCGAATCTTGGAAGAGGAAGAAGGGTTGAAGAGTGAGGCTTTACGCTATGTCTACCTGTCCCTCATGCTCTCGCTCCTTCCCGTCACTGCTTCCGGTCGTCCAACTGGTAGCGCGTTAGCGATGCGTATCGTTCTTGCAAGCGACGAATCGCCTAGGTAGGTAGGTAGGTAGGCATGAGTTCCTGTTGCACCTGGGGCTCATTAGCTTGGTGGCAGTCTGGCCTCACTCGTCTGGTCGCGACAGGATGCATTAAGGTTCCTACGGCCATTAATGAGGCTATTCATTCCTTTTGCTGCGAGGCTCTGACTCTTCAACCGCGACTCAGGTTTTGGTTTCGCCGATGTCTCTGGAGATAAAGCCTAGGCGAGAGGGTTAGCACTCGCATGTTCACAGATCACAGCCCGACCGTCGGGTTGTTGTTTTCGAGATGATAAATCAGGCTCGCATTCCAGTGGTTGGTGGCCTATATTTTGTCGATCCAGCCAACTGCTGATGAATCCCCACGCACCACGACCGTGCACTGGCTGGACACTGGTGGGCGCATCATCTATCTGTTGCGTACAACTTAACTTACCCAAGTGTTCAACAAACTGACCTGCCCACTCCAACCCTCCACAGACTACTAACTCCCCCTGAACCGGGAGCACCTAAAACACTTGCTTACCCTGAAAATGTCGCCGCCAGAATGCGGGCATGTCGACCACCTCGACCACTGCCACCCACCATTTTTAAATCGGTCCGTTGATCGATCGCCCTGGTCACTGGCCATCCCTCCGCGATGGATCTTGTTTGAAGTCGACCACGGCCCAATGCTGCCTCTTGCCCTCCCGTTGCCTCCTCACACCTGACACCCCTTGTTGGACCTGGCAGAATCAACGGCATCTCCCTTCGACCTCGTCACCGACCTTGCAAGAAGTTGTCATGACCTACGTGGAGGTAAGGAAGACCTGTACGGACTACTGCGGTACGAGCCAGAGTACGTGCAGTTCCAAATCGCAAATACTACTACGTACTACTAAGCAGCCCTTGTCTCGTAGAGCATCTTTCGCGCCAAGGAGTGGTCCTATCCAGTCGTGGCTCTGCGGACCGACTGGTTTGAGACTCTTGGTGAGCAGTCTGCCGGAGTGGTCCGCCGGGACTCTTGACAGTACGTACATGCTTAGTACACTAGGTCCGGAGGCAATTATCGTACCGGTACAGCAGAGGAAATATGTAGGGAGAAGGAGTCCATCCAGTACTGCGTATGATGATGAAATTCCCCGCCATGGTCCAACCCCCCCCCCCCCCCCCCCCGCCCCCNTTTCTTACTTGTCCCCCCCCCCCCCCCCCCCCCCCCCCCCCCCGGGGGCCGTTTCACACGTCCTCCGTTACCACATGCCTGTTTGGAACTGGGCAGAAGAGATCCGCAAAAGCACTCGTGGCACTCTCGAGTTGTCGAGCCACATATCTTCCCACACCCAACCAGCAGCCATGCCGTGAAGGCTCGGTTCCGGCCTCGTCCTTCACGCCCGGCGCCCGATAGGCAACCGAAAATAGCCTCAGGGCCATTTCTTAATATGGAAAGAGAGCACTCGGCACTGAATCCTGTCTAGACTTCAGACTACCTACCTACCTACCTACTTAATAATGGGTCCGAGGGCTGATCGGAATCCCGACCATTGCTAGTCTTTATCAACCTCACAGCTTCCCTGTTCATGTAGCCGGGACGCACCCAAGGTCACAGGAATTGAGTTGGCTTTCCCTTCTTGTGTTGAGTGCTTGGTGGTACGTGCAACCTGCAATATTACGGACTCCTGACGGGTTAATACCCAAATTCGACGAATGGTTCCACATCCACCGTCTCTTGGTTTTCGCTTGTTGTCCAGCTTGTTAAGAAACCATTCCCGTTGAAATGCCTCGATTTTCATGGAAACACGCCATCTTGCCGAGTGCGGAATAGGGCCAAAGGATTGCCTGCCTCCCAGGCTCCCAAATCCCAAGCAACCCCCTCTCAAACTGACACTTAACCTCCTCGGGACCGTCTTCCGACCAACACCTCGGATTGGATCAGCCTCCAGGCCGGCTCCTAACAGCCGCCGAGCCAATGGGGACGGACCCAGCATCACACCTGTGGCACCCCCCTGAATCCCATCCCAAGGACGTGGGATTGGTAGTAGCTGTGGGGAACCTTTAATCCTTAACTCCGTATTACTGACTTCTCGGGCTTGCTCGAGTAGTGTATATCATCTCCGCGCTGGGGCCAAAACCTTGCCAAACGCGTTAAAGGGAAGGCCGCTAGACACTCAGCCAGACTGCTAATTGCCCTACTAGGAGTAGGAGCCTTGCAAGTGCAGGGTTCAAAGTTCAGAAGTCTGCTTCAGGGCCCCTCGCCCTCCCGGGTAAGCCAGGGCAAGACAAAACCACCTCCTCCGCCATCCCAAGTTCACCATTAGTGTAATGTCCGCATTATTTGTAAGTGTGCCATGATGCACACCCTGCGATGATGCGACCCCTTGTCTTCCGCCGTACGCAGTATGCCAGGTTGTTCTTTAATTTTCTTCATGTCGCAGTTTTCGCAATTTCCCCCATGCCTTTGAGTTCGCTCCCTGAGTCCCAGCGATTCCTCCTCAGCCTCTTTCCCGGATGACTGGATCCGATGGCGATACGTCCTACGCAGCAGGATGTACCGCAGTCCCTCAGGTTGCCTGCTCCCTTAGCTACGGATAACGAACCCTCCCTTGGACCTTTCTGGAAGCACATCAAACTTCCCGACGGCCGGCCAAGGCTCGGAGGGGCGGGGGTGTCGGGGGGGTACCCGGACCAGTGGAGTCGAGCGCACTACTAGTACGTACTAGTACTGCTGCGTACTGTATAGTGCACAACTGCACTAGAAACCTCGAAATTCAGTAGGTACATTCATTCTAACTGGAGATGATGCACGTTATTCATTCTGCTCCCACGGGAAACATTGGGGCGGAAGCATATTGCATAACTCCAGAGTACCTACCGACCAGCCTAGCTGCCTACCTAGATGCCTCAGCGCACAAGGGCCCCGGCAGTCTGTAGGAGGGCAGCTGACAGATTCTCAGTCTGCTGATCTCTTCAACTACAAGTCGAACACGAAAACCAACCCGAGCTTCTCTCAAGAGGCTCGCCGAGTATCCGAGTGGACCACTCAGCCCATCTATCCACACCCCTGAACTCTCATCCATCTCCTGTTTGGTGGCAAGTATACTTGCCTATTTACAGCGGACTGGGTTTGAACCCGGTCAACGTGCGGAGTCGTGGAAGGAACCAATGCCATGGCATCGACCCCATGCTGCCGAGACACCTGCCCACTGGGTGTCTGAGACTGCCTGCAAAAGGATACTCCGGACTATGCAGAGACGAGTTAGGGGCCACCTCCAGGAAGAGCAAAGTTATGAGGAAAGAGTCGTCGCGATATGACCTATCTCAATACTTATTCCGTATACGCGTCGTCCTGCCCCGCCGCGGGCCCAGATATCGGAAGCTGAACTCTCCACTGGATCACTACTCGGCGCTGCACTAGTGCTCAAGTGATTTGCAACGGTGTTGACCGCCAGAAGGACGGGGTGCGAAGCCGCAGGGATTGGGGCACGCGGACGACTCCCGCTGCGACACTTGAGACCCTCGTGGAGACCAGGCCTCAGCAAACAAGGGTGCCTCTCCACTCGTCGCTGCGGCCCGGGGCGTGCAATTAACTAGACAAGCACATCGCTCGATTGAGTCCATCAGGGTGCTCTCCGTTGTTTTCCAAATCTTCTTGTCTAGTAGTAGCACGGGGATGCGCTTACCATTGGGATCTGGAAATATTCCAGAGGTGAAGATGGAAGGAGAACATTGATCCTTACAAGGTAAGGCAGGAGGTTGGGAGCGGAGCAACCCAGAATGTTGTCCAGACGTAGGTAGTGGTTGCATACAGTCAGCCAGTCTCCGGAGAGAGGAAGGGGAAAAAAGAATAGGGGGAAAAACGGGAGTGTCAAAGAATTAAAGAGAAAAACAAATAGGATAAGAACAAAAAAAGACAAAAAGAAAGGACAAAAACGTTAGGACATCTTACTGCTCTCCTCCCGTCTAGCTAGGGCCTCTTGTTTTCCGTGTGTGGCCGGCATCGACTACGGGACATCAGTCCACGTGGTAGGGCCAATCGAGGCGCTGAGATGCGCTGCTTCCAAGGGTGGGCTGCCTAAATGGCTGGCTCCTTCGGGGCCTGCGAGAGCCCAATGGTCGCTGGAACCGTCCGGGTAGCACCAGACTGGGCACAATGAAAAACCGCAGCCACAGGGGACTGGGTCTACTTCATTGACAGTTAATGAGATATCACTGACATTAATAGAGTATGTACCTAGGTAGGTACCTACTTGTATGGTAGAAAAAGCCCATTGGACGCCTCGCAAATATGTTCATAAAGATTCACAAGGCTCCAGCCGGTTCAATCTCGAGCCCCTGCGATCAAAGAGGATCTCGCGTTAATGAAATCGAAGAAACGGCATGCAACGACCAATTCAGGGGTTGGTTGCGACCCAAACCTATTTGTGAAAAAGCTACCCGCCACTGAGGATTTGGAAGGTTTGAGTAATCAATTCCCCCGCACCGGCGGCCAGGATGCAGGTTGTCACCCCTTTCAGCCTCAAAGGCAGACCCCAGCAGACCACAGGAAAACAGTGCAGGGTGAACAACAAACAGCAAGCACGTATCAGGCAGCGCATAGGCAGCAGACACGAGCCGTCATGCTCATGATTTTTGCTTTCTGTCACATGATTTGCAGCTCGTGCACAGGGGCTGGGAGCCCGGCTCCCCAGATTACTTCCCGACTGTCCATGGGATGGCCGGCCATTGAACATCGTAAATAACTCTTCGGTTTCAAGATCATTTCGGCGTCTTATCTTCTCCCTCACGGCGCCGAAACAAAACGATCAGTACATAATCTACTTCGCAGTGTTATCGGCGTAGTCGTCACCCCACTCACCCACGTCGCAGCGCCTGGGAGACATCCCCAACGACGTGTTTGCGATACGCGATCCTAGAGCCGATACAATCCCCCTGACCTCATCCCCTTCATGTGGTCCCGGATGTCACCGTGCTACTGTTCCCGCTGGTCTTCACCGCTACGAGGCCGACAAGGTCGACTGCTCTGGATGCTCCATCATCAAGGCCGATCTTTCTAAGCCCACGCCACGGGACGATCGAGCTACTGTTGAATCACGTTGCTGTCCTTGCTATTAGCTTCGAACATTCTGCCGACAACCTTTCGCTGTCTGTCATGTGGTTGTAGCTCCAGCACATTATGTGTACCTTCAGTACGGAATGGTTTAGAACACAGTTCGACTCCCCAATCTGCACCTCTCTTCGATGAGCGAAAGGGACACAGTCAGTGTCCTTCGGGGATGGCGATTGGGTTATTCAAAGGCGAAATTGGCATCGACTGTCCTCCACACCATCTCCGTCTGTTGTGTCCTGTTGCAAGCCTCCTGACAGCGATGACTCTGTCCCGTCCCCATTCCTCCCTTGAAGTATCCCTGGTGAACCGATCCTTAAAGTGACCGATCCTTGCCCACCTTAGCGGTTGCTATCTGCTCAGTTCCTCCCTGAGACTTCATGACCACCGGCCAACCCTGGGCGCTCCCCACGGCGTGGGTAAGCCACAATGTCCTCACCGCATCTAATCTCGACGACGATGCACAAAGCCTCCCACTCGATAAACTCTGAGGCTGTCTCATTAAAAGATCACTCCTCTTCAATTTCTCACTTTCTTTCAACTCTGTGAGGCGTGGCTTTGTCTCAAAGCCAGCTCACCTGGTTTGCGCAGTGGCTGCCCCTACGACGGGGGTGGTTCTGGCCACTCTGGTGGGAATTGGGCGTCCCAAGCTGGGAAGAACTCGTGTTCACATTGGCAGGTAGCCTTTGCAGGCTTGGACATCCAGGAGAAATGCGCCGGACTTTCCTCAACAGCCCACATCTGCCGCCTTTGCCATATCATCCAGCACACCAAAGCCGCAACGCCAATCGCCCAGTCATTGGAATACATTCGCCGTCGACACATATGACAGTAGCATTATGATATTGCCACATGAGCATGTTGTGACTACATACAGCTCTGAAGTAATAATCAATCTCCTAACCAGGTACATTGCTACGATCTTGGGAGTACTGGCTGTGAGGTAATTACCGCAAGCCTGGCCAGGTGCTAATGGAGGGCGACTCAAGGGCTCTTCGTCTCTGGGGCAAACTCATGAAGAGCATCATTTCTCCGCGAGATCAAAATCAGGGTGTTTCAATCTCGCCTGGATGACCGGCATGTGTTCGAAGAAAAATCTGACTGCCTGGAGAGCAAAGATCCTAGCTAGACGGGCTATTTCTATTCGCCCCCTTCTGTTGGCCGAGCCTCTTAAAGGTGCTGCTATACTGCTTGCGCAACTCGGCGACTTGGCGTCGTCGGCTTCCCCCATCACAATAGGGGTAGGATTGATGTGTTGCCGGTCGAAGAGAGCAGCTGATGCCTATTGACCACGGGACACCATAGTGACAAAGGCTGACGATCCTTTCCCTCCAGGCCCGGTCGCGAATCCGGGGCCCGGGTGTGGCCGTCCTTGTGGCCTTTTATCATTGGCATAATCATCTCGGAGATGTGTACCTTAAGAGCTCGTACCATCAGAATTCGCATTGTTCACACAACATCCTGAAGATAACGATACCCTTGGTTAATACAAAGGAGCGCTTTCGTCCTTCCCTTCTACGCCCTACTGTACAATCCCTTATGCGTACATGTATTCCTCCATACCCTTTACAATACAGTCTATGCCACCGTCTTGCATATATGCTACTGGTTCGAAAGGGACTCATATCTACTGGGCTAATAGATGATACCAAAGAGCCCAGGTTCAATTCAACTTCGAATTCCCGGCATCTTGGACATCTTTTCCAAGAGCAGCGTTAGACATACTCTGATAGAGTGGCTCTTATGTCTACTCAGCTGAGGCATCCGAAACAAACTCTGTCAACATTATAAAAGCAATAATGAAGACATGATGAAGAAAAAGGTAGGCGTCATCTAGACCTGTTGCCGTCATTCCTCGGCCCCTCATGCCCTCTCTCTAGTCTCGACTGAATCACTGGTTCGGGCGCCCTGTCTCTTCCCGTTTATCATCATACGGCTACTTTATAATTATTCTCTCCTGAACCTGTCATGCCTCTACTTTCCAACATTTGAGGACCAGCCTACTTCATTCCCCCTTCTCCCCCGACCCTTTATCAGCAAACTAATTATATTGTCCCTTGCTTGTTACTTCCAGCTCCTGTTCCGAACAAGGCTTGTCAAAGCCAGGTAACTATTTGGATCTGGTTATCTGATCATGTAGTTGTATCTATGAAATAGTAACCATCATAGCCCTCTAGATGTGATCTCTTCGTGGATCACGGCAGAGTTGCTAGTTCGCAGCCTTCTGCGTGGTTAACGGGATCGAGCCCAGGGCCTTGATGAACCCAAGGTTTCAACTTAATGGCAAAGGTAAGGAAGAGAGAAACAAACGACTGAATACGAGCTTATACACTCCTGCGGTGATGGTGTTGCCAACCTCGTGCCCGCACTTGGCTACCGTTCGCTGTCTCGGCCGTGGGAAATCAAGCAACGGGTGTGAGTCACGCCGCCGAGAGCTGCAGGCCGCGGCGCCAATGCGGTCGGATGCCAATACCAACCTGCCAACAGTCAGCGAAATTAGTCCGGTCTTGTAATACGGGGATGCCGAATCAGAAATTTCAACTTTCGGGTTCCCCTTCAGATCGCTGCATGCGGTATTAAACCAATTCGTTGCCTGGGGCCAGAATTGTCGAAGTTGAGACCTCGGTATCGATTGTGACGATAGCTTGATGACCTTAAATTGACCATACGGAGACGTCCTTCATCAAATTGTTTCCCGCGAACAGCTACTCTTTCGACAAACTGAGGTCAAGCTTAGACGTCTCGAGGCCAAGCAACCAGTGCACTTACACAATGACTTTACAAATGCGCCCGGCGACAACCGGCGACATACCTGACATGGTGGCCGTCTACTTCTCCGCCTTCCGCACGTCGCCCGTCACATCGAGCGTCTTCCCAGAGTCCTCACCATCCTCGCACAAGTTCTGGACCGCCATGCTGACGGAGGAAATGGCCGACCCTCGTGCACACTTCTTCGTCGTCGTGGACGCGGCGGCCTCATCTGCAGACTCGGGATCGCCAGCGACCCCTGCGGTCGTGATCGCCTTCGCAAAATGGCTCTCCCCGCCGCTCCCCTCGGATGCTTCCTCGCCGAGCGTCGGGCCCCCGCCCCAGCCGCACATCTGGCCGTGGGAGGGGAACCCGGCCTTCGCGGACAGGTTCTTCACCTCTATCGCCCTCCGCCACGCCGGCATAATGGGCGACACGCCGCATTGGTACCTCGAGCTGATCGCCTGCAGGGCCGAGCACCAGGGCCGGGGCGCGGGGGGGATGCTGATGCGGTGGGGGTGCGCGAGGGCGGATGAAGGGGATGGGAGCGTCTGCTTCCTCGAGGCGATGGCGGGCGCGAAGGGCATGTACGAGAAGTTCGGGTTCGTGACCGTGGAGAGGATGGACTTCGACGCGCCGGACGGGAAGAGCGTGAGCCAGGACTTCATGCTCAGGGAGGGGAGGGCGACGGAGACGTATCGTGACCTGCTGGGGAGGTCTAGAGGCTGAGAAGGCCAAGTCGTTTGTGGTGAAGAGACCAAGGACCCAGGCGCGGAGTAAGAGAAGAGGGTGTGGGCCTTTTCTACCTGAGCACGGAATCACCAATCGTTCTCCAAAAATCGTCCACGCGCTTGGTCTTCTTGACAGGCAGAACATGCCCGCCATCAAGGGCGCAGACGGGATATCGAAGCCCAGGGGAAGCGATAAGCTCAGGAGGATGCCACCCCTTCCAGCGCCTCGTGACCCGATTTGCGTAGTCTCGTTCGTGCCGCGAGCTGACATCTTTCGCCTCCGACCACAGCCCCTGATGCTCTGCGCGCTAGCGCCCCCACTGGACGCAGCCCGGCTAGCCGCAGTCTTCCTGTCCAACTCACTGGCATCTGTGTCCATGACCAGGGCTTCACTGGCGAAGGCCTCACTGGCGAACCCGCGAAATCCGCTCAGCGCGACATCATTGGGGTGCAAGACTAGCTGGTTGAGGAAGCTAGTGGGGTCTTCCTCATTTGCATCACCGGCCTCGCTAAATTTTGCTTCCGCATTGCGCGAGTCGTAGATGGAGGAAGGGGTCAAGCAGTTGTTCACTGGCGAGAGGCAGTGGAAGTCGAACTTCTCAGAGAGGTCTTGACGCAGATAAGGGAGCCTCCTCATAAGTGACACCACCTTGTCGCTGATGCCAAGCTGCTGGCTGAGAAGCTTGTCGATGGTGTGACCTTCTGGGGGACTGTGCAGTACATCTGAGGCTTCAAAGTACGCGAGCTCGATGTAAATGGCGTAGATCTGAGACATGAGCTTGGTGATCTCGCTCTCGTTGTAGCTAAGAGGGGGTCCCAGCGGGGCCGAGTAAGCAGCGTAGGGAGCGATCCATCAGTTGACATCGAAGAACGAAACGAGAGGCTCGTGGGGGCAGAATCCGGGCTGGCGACTGGGTAGCAGCGACGTCCACCACTCGTGCCTCTAGGCGTGACACTCCAGCCACATGCCCACGGGTGACGTCGAATCCAGGGGGTTGCAAGGCGAAGGAGCGAGACTGTTCGTAATCTAGATTTTGTCACAACACTAGGTTTGGCCGTCAAAAGTCAGCATATGTGTCGTGGTCTGAATGCCTGCTGCCAAAGGGGGAGTGTCGTGTCAATACATCTGACTAAAAAAGAAAAGAAAAAAAAGAAAAGAAAAAAAAGAAAAAAAAGAAAAGAAAAAAAAAAAAAAAAGGGACAAAAAGCAGCAGAAAAGGGGACTCAAGTTGCACTTACAAACCGCGCCGATGTTCCGGGATCGCAATCGGTCTCGTGATCCGGATTCCCTGAACTCTGCGCAAGGTCAACCCAGCCGGGCAGACGGGAAGTCGCACATGCTCCCGGACCGCCGAACCGGGCGCACTCGGCCTTGACTTCTGGCTACAGGCACAGGGAATTCTGGGCACCGTGTTTGCGGGCATCCGAGTCTTGTATGGGACGCTCGGTCTCGAGATCACCCGTCGTGCTGGTCAACAATCGTAGGCCGGTCGGACAGATAGTTTTCACTTTGCGTGGGAGATGGCAAAGGATCTGACCGGTCAAGGAGGGGTCGGGCCAACTGCTTCTCCTGAAGTTGAATTCTCTGTCACAAGGGGAGGTGTCCTGGTCGGAAGTCGGAGAGAATTCCTTACCAGTCCAAGTTGCCGTCGGCCTGGATCTGCATTGTGGTTGTTCGGGTATGACGCTCTCAAGGCGCGAACCCCTGAAAGGGGCACAATGCCCAAGAGTGCAAGCCAAGACGCGATAAAAGGTGGTCGCATCTGGCAATGCAATTGCAAGCGAGCATGGCATCAACAGCTGCTAATTGCCTAGCACGGACTTTTGATGTCTAGGAGGGGGTGGGACGAATCTCATTAAAACAACCAGATTGCATAATCCCAAACAGGTCGAAGAACAGAACAGATCCAGTTGACTTGGCCATGCTGGCGACTCGAGCAAAATCGAGTGGATCAGCCAACGAATTGCGAGAGCTGCAGGCAGACTGCGCCTCGATTCTTCCCGCTCATAGCCCTCGACCCTCGTTTGGGCGATGTTAGCTCCGATCAGTAGGTGTTTGTCAACCTGACCATGATGGTCTTCATAGCAAGAGAGGTAGCACAATATATATTACACCATGCCTTTACCGGGCGCCAAACAGCAATAAAGAAACATTGCCCGACCCAAAATCGCTCGCTAAATCTATGCCACTAAAGAAAATGGAAAGCCAGAATAATAGCACATCGAAGAAGCTCCAATATCACCCAAGCCTGGGCGCTTCCTCTCAAGCGTACGAGCCCACGTACGGCTGCGCAGGCTTTTGAGGCCCGTCGTAGGACTGATCATCATCCCGCTGCCCCTGAGGCTCGGCGTGGACATCGCTGTACCCGTGCTGCGCCGGGAGGGGCACGTCCGTCGGGTATCCGCCCATGTAAGGGGGCGCCTGGCCGACGACCAGCCGGTGGCTCTCGTCGGGCGCAGTGTAGCCGTCCTTGCGTGACCTGCGGAAGACCAGGACGGCGTAGATCAAAAGGACCATGAAGACGAGGCTATTCGGAGGGAGGAGGAAAGCACACGGGGTTGTGGTCAGCCAAAGAAACCCGGAGGCTCCTCTCACGAGGGGCACCATCCGCACAGGACCAATGACTCACTAGACGAAAACACCCAACCCGACGCTCAGGGCCTCCATGTAGTTCATGTCAGGCCGGGCGGTGTTAAGCATGCGAACCATAAACAGCACCGTCCAGACTGAGGTCACGATCACGTTGGCCATGAGGAAGAACAGCGGCGAGAGGGTGCGGCGCCCGCGCTTGACGATGCAGGTGATGTCCAGGGCCAGGCAGCAGATGAAGATGAAGATGTAGACGGAATACGTCGCGATGACGGTGGGCCACCCTCTATAGGTTTTGTCGCCGAATTTCACGGCTGACCCGATGGCGAGCCCGTAGATGACGATGTGGGCGAGCAGGATGAGGATGCGCAACACCCAGAAGGGTATCAAGATCCGCTTCCTGAGCGGTGAGCGGTCGACGGAGTGTGACATCTTTGATGATGTTTTGATGGTCCTCTGTTTTCTCTGTAGTCGGAGCCTGTTGGGGTTTTGCTTGCCGTTCGAGTTTGGGCAGGCGTATATCACGTATTATGTATATCGCAATGGGCGATGCCGATGGTCGATTTCTTTTTTCCTGGTTGGAATGGGCCAGGAGAAATCGAAACACTCCCGACCAAGAGCGGCTCCCCTACAAGCTTATATCCCACAACCCGCTTGCTAGGCTACCCAGGGAGGTAACCAGGTATCTCTCCATCCTTCTTCTGAGTTGTTCATGCCTCCTGCAATCTGTACGTTTGACGTGAGCCTCGATCCGCTCTGCCCACCGTGTACTCCGTAGGATGAACAAACTGTGTGTGGTGCCCCTCCCAAAATCGCCATTATCTCAGATCAGCCCAGGGCCAAGCGCCTAAATCACCTGCATCGGCAGATTGCCGCACCAGTGCTAGGGGCAATCGTGGCACAGCTTCACAGCGCCCGCCGATTTGAGGGAGGTAGTGTGCATGCAGCAGAGGTCGCCAATTGGACCAATCAATACGGCCGTTGCCTGTCATTGGCTTTTTTGGTCCTTCTAGAAGCCAAATACAACTCGTGTTTGTCCACATCCACACCATTATTATTAGGGTCTGATACATTTACGTCCGTACGGCTCGGATTGTTGCCATTTGACTTGATCTTTCAGTCCGAGTGAGCCAATAATCGTGACCGTGCACCCGCTGGGCTCGCCCCCGTCGGACTACGGATATAAGTTGGGCTCGGACTACAGCCTCTTCCTCGACAATGATTATCGAGGGGCACAGTCTGTACGCCACAAGAGAAGAGATCGGGCTTCCGGCCAATCGGCCTCCTTCCTTGGGGATGTTTAGATCTTATCTTTGGAGAGTCTAGCACGGCTAGGGCTTCACGCTAAATGAGTGGGATAGCCGTGATTGAAATTCCTACTACACAATACGCTAGAACGGCTTGATGACATGACAACTGACGGCTCCTGATTGGATCGTCGCTAGCACCCTTGCTAGTACCCTCTCTAGAGCTCCAGCCTGAACCGCAAGCTGGGCCCAACCGGTCTTTGCTTCATCAGGCCGGTCATGTAGCCCCAACACATCGGGTTCTCGCCATCTTCTTTGGGGTCATCCATAGCTTTCAGCGACACCTCCACCACCCTGGAGGCGCGCTCGACACACTTCTGTTGCCATTCGTCAAGAACCTCTGCCAGGGCCTCCACATCGTTGGCATCGGCGTCGGCGAGCACCCCAGCCAAGGTAGTGGCGTCCCCAATCGTGAGGATCCCTTCCTCTCCACGGACTGGATCGAACCGAACCATCGGTCAGCAGCTGAAAACCCACCACTCGGTAAACAACAACGAAGGGTGGCAACCGGCAAAATACAAAGGATAGACGACTCACAAGGCGCGACTGGATGAGCCGCATCTCCTAGAAGGACCACCCTCCCGATATTGGGCATCTCGGGCAGGCGTCCAGTCCACGAGATGACCCCGCCCTCCACGTCCTTGGCGCCAGTGCGCTTGACTATCTCACGGAACTTCGGCTCCAGCCCCTCCACCTTGTCAAGGCAATACCTGTAGACCTTGTCCCTGGGGGCTTTCCTCATCCAGTGGGCGTCCCCCCCGTCGACGTCCTGGTCTGGCACGCAGATGGACCAGTAGAAGTCGGCGCTGTTCCCGTCCTCTGCCACGCCCCCGAGCCCCACCCCGAGCCGGAAGCCCTCCCCGAAGACGACGTACGCGCTGTGGCCCAGGTTGAGCTGGTGCTCCATCTCCGCCCCGGAGAGCGTCACCCGCCCCCGGACGGCCGCCTCCGGGACGGGCTCGAGGATGTCGTCGTTGGGCGTGTCGAGGAGGTGCTCGCGCACCGCGCTGAAGGTGCCGTCGGCGCCGACGACAACGTCGCCCGTGGCGGTGGTGCCGTCCTCGAAGCGCAGGGCTGCCCCCTTCTCTGCATCTTCGCGCACCGTGACGACCGTCTTCCCCCACCGGACGTCGATGCCCTCGCTTAGGAGCTGGCGGAGGCGCAGGCGGCTTGCGCGTGTGCATGGTGTCCTGGCTGAGTCCTCGACGCCGACGATCTTCTTCCCGCCGTTGATATAGTACATCATCTGTGATACGAGAGGGAGGGGCAGGAGGTTGGATGCCGCTCTGATGGGAAGTAGGTCCTCTGGGAGGAACTCTTGGATGTCGTCCGGGCTGGAGGTATGGCTAAGTTAGCTGCTGGGGGCTCTAAGACGTAGTTTGTCAAGATGGAATGGAAGAGGGAGCACAAAGACAAAGGAGGGGTGAGAAGACATACTGCGGCAACCCAACAGGATTTCCTGTTCCAGAGGATGAGACGCCTACATCCCGCTCGAACACCTCAAAGCTTATGTTATGCTTCCGCAAACATTGTGCCAGGAATAGACCGCCCACCCCGGCGCCGACGATGAGGACGTGAGGAGGCTTGGGAGAACTGACTGAGCCCATTGCGAGGGGGGCCTAGCGAAGAAGCGAGTGAATGAAGAGAAAGGGGAAACGGCAACGAGAGAGGCAGAGAGGAACGGGTTGCACTGAAACGAGGGGAAGAGAACCGATTTACAGACAAGGAGAGCTAATAGTACTAACAGCACTAATAACAACAAGAACAACAACCAGAGAGGGGAAGCGGGTGTTTAAATGCCTCATGTTGGCTTGCTGCCAACGGGCTAGATCTCGAGGATTGGACGGCGGACTACTGGTATTGACATCTTTTCCCCTCATTTCCCCTATTCTCGACGGTGATAGAAGACACAGGCGATGCCCCGTCAAGAGCCACAGAGCCCCCTCCCTCCTGAGCAATTCGCACGTGGCAACGGTGCAAGCCGACCAGGTCAAACGAAGCTACTGCAGCATTGCGGAACATTGCTGGGGCTGACAGGAGCAAGTCGAAGAATGCCCTTTTGTTGCACTTGGCCTTGGAAGTCTCCTTCCCTCAACGGTCAATGTTGGCGGCGAGCTGAAATGAGAAGTGGTGTGTTGTGTGGGCCCCTCGGTGGAGGGGACTCCAGGGATAGCTCGCTAGATCCCTCAACGCCTATTGGCCCGATGTTTCAGCATCCCAACCTATGATGCAAGAAACAGCTAATGAGGCCCGAGTCCCCAGGCGCTGTCCTTCCATCGAGGTGTCTCGCAACAGATACTTCTCTAGCAGAATGCAGGAAGACAATGAGGGGTAAGACGCCTTTCCCCGAATGCCCCTGTAGGTACTGAGAGTCAACCGCGTCCGTGCATCGACCGGTGAGGTCGTCGCCCCTCATCGGAGCCTCCGAGCTAAACGACGTTGGTTGCGAGGAGGTTGAATCTGTTAGTCATCTCTCTTGCCTGCCCGCCGGCCTATCTGGCCTCCCCCCAAATTCTTGATCATCCCGCTGACCGAGCGGGAGTGGGGGAGAGATAAGCGGCAGGCAACGGTCCTAGGCCCGAGAAAAACAAACCGTCCATCCACGGCACAACGTTGAAGTGCGGCATTAACGGCGAGGGGGTGGATGGCAGGCTATGTAATGGCCAAATATATACACTGAAGGTAAAACTATTCACAAAATGTCGAAGACTAGCAAATCAAACCAAGCCAACAACAAGCTCCTTCCGATGCCCCGGCCCCCCGAGTCGGCGGCCCCTTCCATCCGCCCGCACGCATTGCCGCCGTGCAGTCTAACACGACATCAACGACAAGGATCAGAGCGAGGAGGAGAGACCACCCCGTCCCTCTTTGTCTCAGTCAAGCCCCCAATGCTCGGTTATCTTTTTATGGCTTGGCCCTTTCCATTCTCATCAGCCACCAAAAGTCCGCGCCCACAAGGCCACCTGGCATGCCCCCGCACCCACCTGCCCTTCCCTTCCCTAACCCCCCTTTCACATGTACGTCCTCAACAGGGAGTTGTAGTACTGGTACCCGGTGCCGCTGGGCGGCTCGAAGCTGTACATGTACGTGCCCCACCAGGGGCCGGCGGCCCACCAGAGGGCGCCGAGCCAGACGTCGCCGTTGGCCCGGAGGTGGTCCAGCATGCCCCCGACGGCGGTGCGGCACTGCTCGTTGGCGCCGCCCGCGAACTCGCCAAGGATGGCGCGCTTCCCGTTCTGGCGCAGCCACTGCGTCGCGGCCGCGAGGCGCTCGGCCCCGATGGTGGAGGACACGCAGGCGGCCGAGGTGCCGGAGCTGTCCGAGTCGAGGTACTGGTGCATCTCGTACACAAGCCTCCCCTGCGGGTCCGTCAGCGACTTCATGTTGTCGTTGACCGACGGCCAGCTCCAGGCGCCGCTCCACTGGTTGCCCTCGACGAAGATCCACTGGCTGGTCGCGCCCGAGGCCCTGATGCCGTCGATGGCCGCCTGGTTGAGCTGCAGCACCAGGCCCTGGTCCATGCTGTGGTACTCGTTGTTCGTGTCGAACACCACCATCGAGTTGGACCGGTACACGGTCGCCAGGTTGGTCCAGAAGGTCTTGAAGGCGTTGGTGTCGGTGATGACGTTGCCGTAGTACCGGCCGTAGTTGTGGGGGTCCAGCACCGCGTAGCTGCCCCTGGACGTGATGTGGTTGACCACCGTCGTCAGGTTGGCCAGGTAGCCGGCGTTGAAGCTGCTCGTCATGGTGTTCTCGGCTAGGCGCTCTATGGAGAAGTTGATGCGGAAGGTGTTGTATCCTTGGCTGACGAGGGTCTGGTAAGTTGTGTCGTGCAGCTGGTCAGCTTTTATCACGTTTCAGGCTGTCGGCTTCTGTTCCGACCCCATTCTCCAGCCGTAGCAGCACTGCCTTCTGTTTGCTTTTTGATGCCTCCTAACTCACATCAATGGTAGATGTCGACGGGAAGATATATTCGGTCCCCCACCTGCCGGGGAAGATGTTGCTCCCGAACTCAGCCCCAGCCTCATTCGTGCCGAGGAAGGTGAACTTGCCGGGCGTGTTGGTGATGGTCGTGCCCGGGCCCTGGGTGGTGGTCGTCCTCGTCGAGGTGGCCAGCGTGGTGGTAGGGGCTGGGCCGCTGCCGGGCTGGCACTGGTAGTACCAGTCATTGACGTAGACGCAGGTGTAGCCAGCGACGCACGTTGTTCCACCGCTGTGGTTGATGCCGCCGCACTGCGCCCATGGACCCTGCTGTGCAGCAACGAGACCGGCTGTGGCCGCTTGAAGAAGAACTGACGACCTCATTTTGACGAAAAGAGGGCGTAGGATGGTGCGGAAGACAAGACAGTCGGAGTATTGGCAGAGAGAAGAGCCCCGGTTCAGACCGACCTGGAGACAAACAAGAAGGAAAAGTTCCCTAGTTTGGGGCTCTCTGCCCTTAAATACCACCAAGCCACCCACACTGGCATATCGAACCCTGTCCTTGCAACGACATGATGAAAATCTCAAGGCCGTCTATAACCCTTCGATCGAAGCCGTCGTGGAAGACGGTCCGGCCAAGCCAGGAGGGCAGTAGTGGTGCAACGGTATGATGGCCGGACCATGACTGATCCCGGATCCAGGAACCGACAAGGCCACCACAGTAACCCCATCTGGCGGCAGTGGAGATTTGAAGGGGCTCTTCGCCCCATCCATGGCTCTAGTCAGGATACTCGAGAGGCTCACCACGCTCACCAAGAAGTCCAGCAGGGTAGCTCGCACTGCGTTGTCATTTGCTGAAAAGGCACAAGACAGTCTAAGCGAGGTGTTGACACATTTGTCACGAGGCGGAAACCCGGGATGGCCACATCATCATGACCCATCTTCAGCCTTGGTTCCAGAAGAGGCGGGAGTCGTCCATCCAGGCAGCTCGATTGAGGTAAACCTGGGTGTACGCAGTAGGCGAGGACCGAGGGTTACCGAGAAGGAGATCGGAATGTCGGAAAGGCAGCAGAATCTTGGTGGAAGCGCGTGTTCTCCTCAGGGATGCGTGACTAGAGCGTGAGTGTGCTCCGAGGGGGGTACATATTGTGGTGCGGAGAACCACCCCGCTGAGCTGGATCGCAACGTCGCGGATGCACAATCTCCGCGGTGGGATCGCTTGTTGCTCCAGTTAGTGGGGCACACTGGGCCGCTTGCCCTTGGGGCACCTTTAGGGGTTGACCAAACAAGCACGCACAGTGGACAGTTCCTGCCCACCACCCAGCACCAGCGCCAAAACCCGCCAATCGGCACCCGTAAGCTAATGTGACATCGTCCTCTCGGGGCCGATAGGCGGAAGATCTTGGGGAATGAGGGGCTCGGGATTGAGACCATAGGTACCCCAGGTAGGCATTCTCCAGCACATAATACTACTAGCTGCAGGTGCACGGGGTCTGAAATTCTCGACTCCAGTTTAGCTCACATCGCAGTTTATGTACTTCACAGAGAATGGCACAGATTGAACCTCCTCAGTCCTCAGGCGCGGCAGTGAACGTTCGCCAGCCTGGCCGCTTCAGGTAGGCTGCGCCAGGATCGTGCTGATTGCAAGCAAGCTACTTGAAGCTTTTAGAAATTGACCTTCGCCTAACATCTCCAAGCATGGCAACAAGTTTTTCACCCCTTTGTTTTCATTTTTCTATCCCGTATCCCCCATTACACAAGGTAAAGAATGTAAAGAATCGCTCTGACGGTTCGGTGCAGATCGGAGAGAGTTGAAAGCTGCTGAGAGGGTTATTTCAGCCCTCAAAACAGCGGCCCGATAGTTGGGACGAACATGTCCACCGCATAGATGGGGAGAGGGTCGAAAGCTAGGTTGATTTCATGTCTACCTACCTACCTAAGTAGTTCAAGGCTGTAGCCTCAGCTGTGTGAACATCCCATGACGATGTGGTTTAGGAACGAGGCAAACGGCAAATCCCAATGCAGAGAAGGTGCAAACAGCAGCCACGACAGGACTAACAAGTCAAACTCACAGCAGATAGATACACGAGAAGCACATATTCGGAAGTGGTCAAGAAGGCACTAGCGCGAAAGGGCTCTCCTTTATCGTCAGAAGTATCATTGACTCCGGCAGGATGCTCTCACCCAGAACTCCGACAAGAGGAAGAAATTGTAATTCTTCGACTTCCACGGCCTAGTCGGGTTACAAATTACAAAGTCGAAGCGCCGAACAAGCTATGGACGTCAGCCGTCAGAGAATCAAAGGTCAGCACTCAGCAAAGGCTAGGGAGCTTCCAGAGCCCTCTGACAGATCACAGATGGAGCAACTCAACACTCACCTCGAACAACACCTTCCCTAGTTGCATCAGCGCAACCGGCTTCCCCAAGCACTGAGTCCGACCATGGCCGAAGTTGAGATCCAACACGGACTCCATCTCCCTCAGCCTCCCCGGCTCGCAATCCAGCCACCGCTCGGGCCTGAACTCGCCCGCATCGGGGCCCCAGACGCCCTCGTCACGAAACACGCCCCAGGCGCAGTACCCTATCCTCGTACCGCTGGGGAGATCCACGCCGTTGAAACTATCCCCCTTCGCGGGGACTACCTTGGGCATGAGGCCCGCCACGGGCGGGTGTATGCGCATGCCTTCCTTGACCACCGCCTGGAGGTAGGGGAGGCCGCGGGCTTGGGCGTCGTGGATGACGAAGCGGTCTGGTACGGCATCCGGGGTGTTGTTGCACAGGAACTTGTCGATCTCTGAGCGGAGCTTTGAGTACACGCGCGGATTTGTCATGATGTAGAGCATCGTGGCGCGGATGACTGTCGCCGTGGTGTCCGAGCCGGCCGAGCTAAAGAGTTTGGATTTGTACAATTGTTAGTTCAGATTTGAAAGTGAACATCAATAAGCACAGCATGGACCACACAGCGTTGGATTGGCAGAGACCAGAGGCACCTCTAAGCATGGTCAAATTTCCACCGTCGACTTACAGCGGTATCATTATCTCCCATTCTGCTTCTGCCTGGGTGAGGCCATGGGTAACAAAGGAGTTAAGCAGATCTTTGTCAAACTTCAACTTCTGGCCGTCACCAAAGCGCTCAGCGACCGCCCTCCGAGCAATACTGGGTAGGAGTATAGCCATGTCAAGTCAGCATGCCAAGAAGCAAGACGGGCAATATGTTATCGGCAAAGCTCACCCAATCATCTGGCCTGGCCCATGATGGACTTCCTTCCCTGTGGGTAGCAGCGGCTTGAACAGTCTCGAGCCGAGAATCTTGAACAGCCAAACGAGGTGCGTCACTACCATTCTTACCGGCATCTGCCACTCCAGGACCTTAATGTAGTCAAAGACGTCCGAGTCCGTCTCGAGGAACCCGAAAGGTTTGCCAAACGACAAGTCCGTGACGAGATCCAGAGTGAAGTACTGAACTACACGCCCGAGATCCACTGCGCTTCCCCTGTCGCTGTATCGACGAAGGAAACCCATAAGTCTGAGTATGTTCGCGTCGGTCTTCGGCTCCAGGCTCTCGACTTCTCGTCCAGAATGCTGTGATGAGCCACGATGGACGTCCCGTCAGCGACCAAGCCACCAATCATCTTCGGGCTCCAGAACAATCAGAGACTGCACTAACACCAGGCATCAGTTTGGATCTCAGCCTTGCATGGGCCGTCTCGTCAAGACAGGACAGGATCGTATCCTGGCCTGGTATGACCTGAAAAGCCTGATACCAGTCGGAACGGTGGTATTCACTCCTCACAGCAAGCATGCGTTTAAGAAGGGAAACATCCGCGGTGATCAGGTCGTTAGGGCCGATACGAGCAATGGGGCCTGCTTAGATGCTGCCTTGTGAGTATATAGGATCTACCTTGCGCCCTTTTGCCACGATGAAGTGCTGGAGATACTGACCATACGTCTTGACGACCTCCCAGTAATGTAGGTTGGCATCGCCGCTAAGCAAGGCGCGAAGCATCCACCATTTAGAGAAGCTGGCGATGAAGGGTCCTGGAATGTGGCGCAGGCGCCAGTACTGGTGCAAGGTTCGCAAAACCCTCCATATGACGATGAGCGATATCAGTGCCCAGAAAGGGTGCTTATTCAACGCGTCCCACAAGTCACTCAGCATTTTCGATCATAAACAACATTCGGTTGTCGGCAGTGGTGAGGTCAGCGTTGGTAAGATTGTTGTGACCAGGAAATACGTGCCGGGAAAGATGAAGCGAAAAGAAAGAAGCGAATTGACTGTCTACAGCTCCCCGTATGATGGGCCGCATCTAGGGCTTATAGCTACGAAGGGGCATCCACGATTCACGACCTTCGGAACCAGGAATATTGAAAAAGATACCGAGCTAATTACTGCATATCTGTAAGCCAAGATGCGCTAGAGGAACACATGAAGCTATAAATAGAATACAGTTTCGAGTCTGTCACCTACATGAGCCCCGAGGTAGCATTACAACATCCTATCGAAGTGTTACTGTGTTGGCAGTCTGCTCTTATTCGTAACGGACCGAGAAGGGCCCCCAAAGAAGGAGTCCATAATTACCGTAAGAATGCAGACCAAGAAGGGTCTCATAGGCCAGTGAAATTTGGACGATCAACACCATTACGCCCCTCCCATCAACGTGTGGCTGCGGCGTGAAAATTTTGTTGTTACCATCCTAGGTCAAGTCGTCATCCGTGTGTCCGAATCCTCTGCGGCGGCCAGGGGTGGTGCTGCCTTGCTGCTGTGCCGCTCACCTACTTAAGGCTACTTTCAACTCCTTGGACCAACAACATGCTACACATCAACTACATAACATCGAAGCTCCTACCCTCTCCAGGGCCAATGGCTAAAGACAGCAATAAGTGGCGGAATCCTAAGAGCAAAAGCAACGCCGGCAGTACTATAGCTCTGTTGTCGATTGTAGCTCCTCCACTGCCAATACCAGTCGTAGTCGTCGTCGGCAAGAGACTTGTTGGCCCATCAGGACGAGTCGGGTTCGTTGTGGTGGTCGGGAGGGTCGGTAGGGTGCCCGTGAGAGTCGGAAAGGTCACGGGCGGCTACGGATGGAGTGGAACCACCTAGTGAGTGAAAGGCCACACGAATTTCCGAGTCCACGAAGAAGGGTTCCCTCATTGTAGGGGAGAAGGTGGCTTTTGAATTTGGAGAGAAAAAAAGAAAAGAAAAGACGTAACTCACCGGCCCGGTCCCTATGTCAGAGCCCCAGTTCGAACAAGTGTAGCCATTCACGTTCGATATCGTGGCGCCGGTGGCAAGACACGAGGTATTACCGAGGAACTGGCAGGTGTAGCCGTGCGACAGCAACTGTGGGGCGCAAGTGCACGAACTCCAGCGGGAGGTCTCGATATCCGTCCCGTATTCTGTCAGACAAGAGTTGATGATGGAGCGGGCGGTGTTGCAGGAATCAACGACGGTGATCAAGCAGAAATCATCCTGGTGCCTGGTGAAGGCGCTGCTGGCCTGAGTGGTTGGCTTGAATGTCACGTAGCCATCGCAGAGGCTGTGCCATATCGAGACGGCCGACTCGAAGGATTGGTCCAGGTTGTTATTGAGGAAGCAGAGGCGGACCTCGTTTTCACACCTAGGGCCCTTGTCGTCAATATTTTTCATCTAAGTCTGGCAGGGAGCAAACCGATTCCCCGCCCCAAGCTATCCAAGGGTCAAATGGCCTTACCCGAAGGCTGCGTCTAGATACGCCTGGTGGCAGATGCAATTTTGCTTCCCTACTCGGTCAAGGACAGTGGAGCAGCCGATATTGGAGTTCAGGAATGAATTGCAGGCAGGGAAGGTGGTCAGGCTTGGATTGCGGAGGCACGCTGGTGAAAAGGTCGTGGTCTGTGCAATCGCGACAACAGTAAAGACGGCAGTAACTGCCAAGAACGAGCATGAAGGCATCTCTGCACGACGTCTGTTCTTTGATCCTTATTTATTTCATGCGCGGCTTTACTGGCTTAGGATACGATCATATGGAAGAATAGATCACGAAGGCCCGGTGATCGTCGGAGGGTGGTGGTTTTGGGAAGCTTTTGACCTTGAGTTTTAGGTGGTTTTCGAGGTCGGACTACTCATCATTCATCAGCCAGCCGAACCGGCGGTGTCGCCTCATCTCTTGACTCTCAGCTGTCTCGTGCAGATAGATGGTGTGCTCATCGTTGCAACGGGAAATAGAATCACGCGGCCGCAATGAAGTGGTTTCCACACTTGGAATATTGGATTCTCAGCTGAGCTTCGTGGGTGTCCGGGTTAGGAAATGTGATCTGAAAATCCAAGCCGGGACCATAGCACATCACTATCCCCTAACTCCTGGGTGCATACCACATGCCGCATATCATGACTTGATGAAGTGATGTAAAACTTGAGAAAGTGGACCAATTGGGTCTTGTCATTGCCTGCCAAGACCTGAGCTGAACTTCAAACCCTGTTTGTGGATGCGGTTTGTCCGGGTCGGGGCGCTCGCACTAACTCGCTAGCTCGTTAATATTTGACGACTGCCTTAAAGTGGGCAACTCGAGGCTCCGGGAGGGCCAGTGGAGGGCTAGTGGGATGACCATGGCGGGCATGGCCTCACACATAAAGGTCGGAAAGGATATAATGGAAACTGCACAGAAAATTGTCCTCCCCTCGGCTGCTCTCGACCAGCAGCTATTGAACTACAAGGCGTTAACTCATATCTGTCTCCGACCCGGAGGAACAAGGATCACGCGACCCTTGAACACACAACAGAAAACGATAGTGAGCAACAAACATGGCGGGGCTTCAACTGCCTAAAGTTAGGACTCCCTGGAGGAGCCATGACCCCAACAAGACGGTCAAGGTCAAGATCACTCCCAAACGCGTGCATTGGCTCCTCCGCCCGTCCGGCCTGGTCCTGCAGCTCCTGGTCCAGGGTGCATTCATCATCGTCATCTGCGTGTTGGAGCAGCGATCCAGAGCCAACAACGGGATCGCCTCGGTTCAGGAGAGCCAGGATGCATACTTCGATGCCACGGGTTTCCACACCGGGCCTCTGCTCAGCTCATCCTTCGTATGGGCCACCATCCCCGCCTGGGTTGTCTCTCTATACACTGCATTCTGGTCTGCCATGGTCGACGTGCTGAGGGAGCGCCACTTCACCCTGGAACTGCACAAGGCAAGCCAGAGGTCCATCCCTGTCCGAGACTATCTCTCAGCGATTCCGCTGCTGGGACGCTGGATAAAGCCAAGGCAGCCGCCGCAGAAGGGAAAAGACAAGATTTCAACAGCAAAGCGTACCCTTACCCTGGACCACGGCTCAATTCCCGTCGCCAACGCAGTCAGAGCCATTCGGTACGGTCATTACTTCCTCGGCGTCTGCATGATCCTCCGAGTCGCCCTGATGGCTGCAGGAGGTCTGTCAGCCTCCGTTTTCTCGGTTGCCAGGGTTCCGCATGCGAATCCCACCGACCTGGTGACTGACAATTTGTTCGACGAGTACCTGGGCGTCGAGGTGGGTGAAGGGCCGGGCTTCTCCTCGCTAGCCCCCGCCGCCGAAGTTGTCAGCACCACGATCATCAACCAAGGCGCGAAATACCCCTGGGCGACCGAGACTCACTCCTTCCTTCCGTTCCACCCGACTGGCAACCCGCCTTACGGGGTTGGGAACTACACCGGGGAGACACAGGCCTACTACGCAACAGTCGACTGCCGAGCTGATACTGCCGCAGACCTCGACAAACTCGGCGCCATAGACGCGGACGTGCCAGACACCGGGGACGACGACGGCAGGCAGATCCGCATCCACTACGACCATGCCGGCTGCCCCATCCGCAAGTGGTGGACTGTCGCCAACAACACTCGCAAGTTTGGCAAGACCTGGTCGGTCGTGGACTGCCCCTTGGCCGCGGGGCGTATCCGGTTCGGCATAATAAGCGGTTCCTACGACGCCACGGCCAAATACTCTCTTGCGAACCTGACCGTGATCACCTGCATCCCGAGCATCTATCGCGCCAACGTCAGCGTGACAGTCTCGCTCGCCTCGGGCAACACCTCGGCCGCGGCGCAGGTTCTGTCATTCAAAGAGCAAGCCCGCGAGTCCATCTGGCCCGCTTTTGCCAGGAGATGGTTCAGCGATATCAACATCTACCGCTTGCAAGACCCCACCAGCTACCTCAATATGGACCTCTTCTCCAGCCTGGTGATCAACCACGCCGGGAGGGGCGACCGGCTCTCCTACAACGTGATGGGTCATCCCCAGATAACCGACTCCTTCAATACGGTGTTCCAGGCCTTGTTCGCGAGCTTCGTCGCCCTCGAGGCATACTTTCCCATCGAGGAGGGAGGCCAGCAAAGAACACAGTTCACAGGCTCCCTGACGCAGGAGGAGCTGCGCCTCTTCGTTGTCGACTCGGTCGCCTGGTCCGTGGTCGGCATTCTCTCCGCCGCCTTCCTCATCACGCTAGTCCTCGGCTGGCAGCTGCACCTCAACCGGGACATCCTGAGTAGGCACCAGGAGCTCATGCTGGGGGACGCCCTGCTGGTGCACTCGAGCAGCGGCGCCGCCGAGCGCTTCATCGGCGAGCTGGAGAGGAGCGTCGTGCAAGCCGGGGCGGAGCCGAGGAAGACCGACCTGGTCAAGTTCGCGCGCAGGGACAAGGAGCTGAGCGGCTGGGCGGCCTGGGTGGAAGCGCAGGGCGTCATGCGGTTGGAGCCGAAGACTGCCGCCGGCGTTGCGACCGGCGGTGCCATGACTGCTGCTATGCCACCGTACACCCAGCCCCAGGCCCAGGCCCAGATGAGCCAGCCCCAGAGGTCTCAGTCTTCATCTGCCAGCACTGCCGTTTTACCAGCGACTGCCGTTTTACCGGCGACTGCAACAAGTCCAGTGAGCATGGCGTCCAAGGGTACGGTTGGCACCAACATCACTGCTAGTACAGCTGGTACGCCCGCCACTGCTGTCCAGCCTCCGTCTCTCGCAAGCAGTCCTGCCGCATCGCCGATAACTCCCGTGCAGGTGCCGGTGATGGGTGTTCCCGTGAGCGGCCGCGGTCGCCCTCGTCCCACTCCGACGGCTCTCACCGGCAACTTATTGCCAGGCCCTCCGTGACCCACCACTGCTTGAAGCGTCTATAAGTACGTAGCCCTCGGGCCCCCCTTGTGCATCGCGAGCGGTGGCTAAGCCGGGCGTAGCGGCACATTTACCATCATTCTTTCCTACCACTGCTCGACTCCCCTTCTTGAATAAGTGAACGCAGATCATCGGACATATCAATCAAGGCTCACTACAAGCTAGTATGAGATTCGTATCGTGAACGAATGTCTGCGTATTCCAACATATCCCAACCTCGTTGTCCTACACTCCGATCCTATGTGGTGAAGATGTGAGGCGCTAAACCCGAAACTACACCGAAGCCAAGAGCTGCACACCTGAGGGACCTACCTAATCGGCACTTAGGTAGGTAGGCGTAGATACCTAGGTATGCGCACCGGTGTAGAATAATGCCTCAGGCCATTGTTTCCTGCAGAATGCTGATAAGAGCACTGCGGATTGAAATCAAGACCCGCTGTCTGGGTTCTGGGGGGGCGGCTTTGTGAGATGCCAATGCGGAAGGTGACAGGCAACCGGGGTAAGAAAATATAAGAAAATAGCTACCACTCAATGTCTTGGTCTGAGGGGTCAGCGGGGCCTTCGTCCCGTTTTCGCGTGCCATTGACGCGCCGTTATCGCGGATGTAACTAGGATTCTACGAGTCCACGACATGTTTGCTCCGGTCTCCGGTCTATGCGCTAGAATCCACCAACAATGATACCAAGAGGTGTTGCCAGTTGCCCGCCCTTAAAGATGTAGAACTGCCCTTCCGAGGTGAACATGGACGAACCGATGCAACGGCGCAGCACGGACGGCTTGAGCTGGAGTCAGAACTGGTGTCAGAATGCCACCTTCATCCATATCACTGTTGGCATGGGCTGGAGCTCTCATCGGCATCAACCCAGTTGTTGCCCAGTTTCCGCCAACTCCCGAAGGCGTCACCGTGCTCAAGTCCAAGTTCGACGAACGCATCACCATTAGCTACAAGGAGGTGAGTTTTCCGTCTTTGTTTAGCCTCCGGTCCTCTAACCATCCCTCCGGAGACATGCGCGGGATTTCTTTCCATGCCTATTGAATCATGGTCACGGCTAACGTTCGGAGTGGACAACTAGCCGCATATCTGCGAGACCACCCCTGGGGTTAAGTCTTATTCTGGGTATATCCATCTCCCGCCCGGTGCCACCGATGGCTATGGTCTTCCCCAGGACTACCCGATCAACCTGTTTTTCTGGTTCTTTGAGGCCAGAAACAACCCGGAAAATGCCCCTTTCTCCTTCTGGATGAACGGGGGGCCCGGCTCTTCGTCTATGGGTGGTCTGTTCTATGAGCACGGCCCATGCTACATCAACCCGGATTCGAGAACCACCAGAATTAACCCTTTCTCATGGAACAACAATGGTGAGCTGGGCGGCTGCATGTACCTGGTCCTGAGTCCTGAGTCTCTGACGGTTGCTGATGCTAATGTTGAATCTCTACAGTCAATATGTTGTACATCGACCAACCGGTTCAAGTCGGGTTCTCCTACGACACGCTCAGGAACGTGACCCGCAACTTGCTCGGCGGCGTGCAAACTCTCCCCCCTGGAGCCCCAGTCCCTGAGACAAACGTCACCTTCCAAGTTGGCACCTACCCCAGCAACAATGGCAGCGCCTCTAGCGTGGGCAGCGTGAACGGCGCCGTCGCGCTTTGGCACTTCTCCCAAGTCTGGTTCCAGGAATTCCCAGGCTACCACCCTAACGACGACCGTGTCAGCATCGGCACGCAGTCTTACGGAGGGCGGTACGGCCCGGCCATGGCCGCCTTCTTCGAGCGGCAGAACGAGAGGATCTTGAACGGCACCTATGACGACGTGCCGGGGCGAAAATATCTCATCAACATCGACACGCTGCTGCTCGTCAACGCTTGCATCGACCGCAAGGTGCAGTGGCCTTCCTACCCGGCGATGGCATTCAAGAACAACTACGGCATCGAGACGGTGAGTGAGTCGGTATACCTGGGCATGATCGACGGCTTCGAGCGTCCGGGAGGGTGCAGGGACCAGATCGACAGGTGCCAGGAGCTCTCGGCGGTGAACGACCCAAGGGCCATCGGTATCAACGCGACCGTTAATAGCGTCTGCGAGGCGGCGGAGACGTACTGCACCCGCTACGTGCGCGACCCCTACCTCGAGGTCTCGGGGCGAGACTACTACGACGTGACCCAGGTCGACCCGACCATGTTCCCGGACCCGTTCGTGCCGGCGTACCTGAACCAGCGCGAGGTCCAGCTCGCCCTGGGCGTGCCGCTCAACTGGACCGGCAGCTCCTCCGCGGTGGCGGCGGCCTACCGCCGGATCGGCGACTACAACCGCCCGGGATGGCTCGAGGACATGGGCTGGCTGCTGGACAAGGGCAAGAAGGTGACGCTCATGTACGGTGACCGAGACTTCGCCTGCAATTGGATGGGCGGCGAGCTCGCCTCCCTGGCCATACCATGGAGCGGGCAGGCCGACTTCGCGGCGGCCGGGTACGCGCCCCTGAGGGCCAACTGCACCTACGAGGGCGGGCAGGTCCGACAGCACGGCAACCTGACCTTCGCGCGCGTCTACCAGGCCGGCCACGCGACCCCAGCCTACCAGCCGCAGACGGCGTACCGCATCTTCAACCGCGCCCTGTTCGACAGGGACGTGGCCACGGGGAGGATCGACACGGCCCTGAACGCGACGTACCACACCGTGGGGCCCTCGGACACCTCAGACATCACGAACGAGGTGCCCCCGCAGTACCCGTACTACTGCTACATCCTCGACACCAGCTCGTGCACGGATGAGCAGGTCCGAGCCCTGAGGGACGGCACCGCCCTCATCAGGGACTACATCATGATTGACCCGCCGTACGACCCGTCTGCCGCGAGGATCCACGCCCGGAACTTGGACAGGATGATGGATCCCGACTTGATGAGCTAGGTAGGAGAATCGGTATCATCGGGATTAAAACGTGGAAACAGTCTGGTAATTATTTAGGATACACAAAATAGCTGTGTGGCCTTCGGCTCTACGTTGTAGGACGGCGCGAACTGATAATAATACAAGGCTAAGTTACGAATGCTCCATCTAATTACAGAGAGCTAGTCAGGTCCGGTCTAATAATTAGGGGAATTTTGCACAAAATCATTGCTGCCTGGAAATCAATGCCCGTCGGATACCATGTTAGCCGGGAGATACTAACACGGTTCACATATTTGGGTAATTAGAATTTGGGTTGGCATTAAATTATATATGCCTCACTAGTGACCCTAGGTAGGTAAGTAAGTAGTTAGGTACCTTAGCACTTACTTGGGGGGGCAAGCTAGGTGGATTAGGTGAAAAAGGTTTACCGCTCGGAAGGCATGAAAAGTCACCTACGCCGTGACTAACCCCTGAAGCAATACTCAAACTTCCCCAAGTCCCAGTCGAAGTCAGCCTGAACAGCATCCCCCATCTTGGAGTCCTCAAAGTCGATAATAACAACCTGCCCGGCGCTCTGAACTAGGAAGCTACCTGTGTGCGGATCGCCATGCGCAACCCCGGCGGCGTGCAATCGGCGGAACGCCTCCCCGCACGCCTCCAGGTCCTGCCCCCCTCCGCGCGCCCGCCTTGAGTCCACAACCTCCTCCAACAGGAGGCTGACGACGCGGCCGCTCTTGATCACGTGGCCCACGAACTCGGGCGCCAGGCCCCCGTGCCGTCCAGGTGCCGGTACACCTCGGTCTCCTTGGCCATGTAGGACGTGTGCTCCCCGGTCGCCTCGTACCTGGGGGATGCCCACTCGGCCATGACGCGCTTGCGGCCCAGCCTCGGCGGGTGGGTGACGAGGGCGAGGGTGCTGTGGACGCTGCGGGAGGAGCTCACGATGCGCAGCTCGTCCTTCTCGATCCTGGTCTTGTGCCACGCCTTGGGTGACGCTCCATCGGCCTCCTTCGGTCCCTGGGCTGTGCTAGGCCCGGCGGTGGCAACGTTAGACATATTGAAAAATGGCTCGGTTTGCGAAGACTGAGGGTGGAATGACGGGGAAGTCTGCTGTGGCTTGTGAGTTTGTGAGGAGGTTCGGCAGTATTTCCTTAGAACAGTCCTGGTGCAGGTGATTAAGAAAGTCGGTAGGACCTGAGGACCGACTTAGTAAGAGATTCTGCCACTAGACTTGCGAAGTGGAAAAGAAGACGCTGAGACGGAGGATTTGGCCACAACCGAGTGACTGAGGTCAGAATATTAGAAACTGCCAGTTCGCTAGCCATGTTTGGTTGTCCGAGTCGAACTATCCCTTTGTTCCTGCAGTGACTCTTCCGTTGTGACTTGTTAATTAATGTTTGTGGTTGTTATTGTCCTTGCTTCTGTTCTGTGATCGAGTCTTTACATCAATCGCAGGTAACTAGGTGACTCTGTCATAACAATCGAAGGTTCCCACAACATACCATTGTTCAAATAATTCACACTCGCCCGGAGAGCAAGGGGGGACGTGACCACCGAAGGATCAACAACGGAACGCACATAGACCAGCGGGAATCGTAAAAACTATTACCGTGAAACAGGGCCCCTAGTATAGGTAACTGCTGTGTCCAAAAAGGGCCTCTGCATCACCTGTCTCGTGACAGAAGTAACCATGTCCTAGTGAAATCTACTCTGGCTGCTCCATGACAGTCCAAGTTCCCTCCCACCCCTCAAACCGCTCCTTGATGACATGTTCGGTCCGATGCCACTTGACCTTAAAGTATCCAGAGTTGAACCTGTTTGAATAGATGACTGACGAGGGGATCGTCCTTGTCTGAAGCACCCCGAGCCCGCTTCCCCCCTCATCACGAGCTTTCTCCTTGCCGTTCCCCCCCTCCCGGGCACCGCCGCCCGTGGCCTCTGCCTCTGTCTGACCTCTGCTCGTCGATAACATATCCAATTGCCTCCTCAGGTCCCCCAGCGCAACCCACGTCTGGTCAACAATGACATCGGCACCGTCCTTGCCCGGCTTCCCGCTCTTCGCATCCCCCCTTCCGTATCCAAAACTGGTGCAGACGCACGCGATCCACACCTCCGGCGCCCCGGCCTCGACATCTCCCGGCTGGGGCGGGACGAGCAGGCACGTCCCGACGACGTTGTCGCGGGCCGGCCACCTGTCCCTCCTGGGGTCCTCCTTTCCGGCCTCGCAGAACTCCCGGTACCGCTCAAACGCGGCCGGGAAAACCTCCTTAAGGTCGGCGGCGAAGCCCGCGCCCCAGCTGCCGAGGCCGTTGGTCGCGTGCACGAGGATCGAGTTGGCGGGGAGGTCCCGGATGGCGATGCGCTCGCGGGAGAGTTTGAACGGTGCCATATGTGCCGTCGCGTGGGTTTGCTTGGCCGACCACTCGGTAGAAGGAGGGGCCTTCTAGGTGTGGCTCGTTAAGCAGCTGGAAATTGGATTTGGCTGAGTTCAATCCGGTTCCTGAAGCAATATGCAGATATGTAGATGATCCTCTCCCGTAGAAGGTGTAGGAGTACGAGCCGAGATCCGGATAGCCTGATTCAACGTCTTCGTGAATGTATGGATGTAGGTTAATGTCGCATTCTAGAGAAGCGTTCGTCAGCTGTGGAGGCGGGGCTGGCCTAAGGATCAATTTGCGGCCTAGCCTACAGCATGGTGGCCCGGTTGTTGCGCCTTTTCCTACCCCGGACAGCCGACTGGTGGCAGCTGAGGCAACTACAAATTTGGGTAGGGTAAATAAGCAGCTAGCCAACAGTTATCTGATCAGTCCCTCTCCAAAAATGAAAAAGAGTGGGAGCTCTCTTTTAAATTCAGGGATCCTACAATCTTGATGCAAACAAGCCTCAATGTTCCACAAGACAAACAACGCAGACAACCCGCGCTCAAACAATTGACTCAGAATTCGCCTCCGCCTCATCCACAAGGTCCCTCAACGACCGAAACTTCAACCCCTTGAAGAACCTCTCCCTCTGAGCGGCCACCTTCTCCGGGTTAAAGAAGGCCCCCTCACTCTGCCCGTGTATCTCAAACATGGCGACCAACCCCTTCTGCCCTTCGCTCTCGCCCCTCGGATCCGCCGCGAACTGCATGATGCTCTCGGTCAGGGACTTGCTCCTGACCGTGTACTCCGGGTCCCGCTCGCGCGTAAACTCCCACAATCCCTTCCAGGTGGTGTGCTCCCCAGACAGGAAGGTGTAGCGGTCCCACCCGGCCGCATCGTGGTTCAGTAGTCGGCCCACCGCCCGCGCCGTGTCCCTGCCCGAGGTGAAGTCGACCCTCGCCGTCCCGCGCCCATAAAGCAAGAACTCCTTCTTGTCGTGGTCCTGCACCCACACCCCGGGGATATCCCTGAAGTGGCGCTGCCTCGAAGGCACCACGTAGTCGGCGAACCAGCCCTGGCAGATCATGGTCCAGTGCACCTCGGACTGCGCCTCCAGGGCGGCCGTGACAGGGCCGAGGAGCTCCACTGAGTAGATGGGCGAGTCCGGCACGTCCTGCAGGTTGCCGCCCCAGGCGGAGGGGATGAACCGCTTGCACCTCGGCGAGGTCTTGCAGGCCTCAAGGAGGGCGAGGTGGATCCCCGCGAAGTTCGGCGCCGCGTGGCTGATGGTGTTGATCACGGCGTCGCAGTCCTTAAGGGCCTCCGCCAGCGAGGACTCAGTGTAGTCGGTGACCCGCTGGGTCACCTTAAGTTCATCCAGGATGGGCTTGTGGGAGCGGGTCAGCGCCACCAATTCATGACCCTCTTTGGGTAGCTCCTCGATGAGATAGCTCGCGACATTGCCGATTCCTGCTATCGCAACCTTCATTGTTGCGATGATCTGCCTCTCTTAGATATGCTGTGTGATCCGGGTTGATAGGGGCATGGAATAAGACAGACAAAGAGAGGCCTTCTTCCTGGGGATTGACTGCTGAATGGCGGAATGTTTATGTGTGAAGCAGGAACTTGGAAGTGAGGAGGAGAGACGAAGCTTGGTTCGTTAGCGAACTTATAAAGGTGGGTGTTCCAATGGCATCACCCCGTTTTAGGCCCCAAATATGGTATCACGGATCACGCTCAAGTTCTGAGAAAACAGTCAATAATTATTTGAAATACCGACCGGGTGCTGTGGTAGGTGATTACCAAGGAAGGCAGGCAGGCAGCAGCTTACTGCATCCTAAACCGGAGTCTCGGAGCCTCAAGTATACATTCGCATCTCCGTGACCACGCCATTTGGGAAAATTCATAGTTTGCTCTCCCACATATCAACCCCCGATTCGGTTCGCCATTCTTGGCAGCATAAAATTCTCACCAAGCCCCCTATTACTAATGCATCCAAGCCAATCCCGTTGAGATGATCATGGAATGGAGGAGGGATAAGTGAGGTCGGTATGACGTAGCACGACATACACCACAAGACCCCGCGGAGACCGAATTGTTTCGGATAGGGTGCGTAAGTGGGCTGGGCAAAAGATCCTTTTTGACAATCATGGCGTTGATCACTGAGTCAATAGCATCCTAGCGTTATGTCAGGTGGGCCAGGGACAATCTTGCCCCAGCAGGACCAGAGTCTAGCATAAAGACAACCATGCAAGATGGGCCGCAAAAATCCTAGACTGAGATGTTAGTCTAGTAAGGCCTGTAGACCATCTAACTGGTCGACCCTTCGACCCGGATGAGAGAGGTCGTGGACACGGAAAGAAGAAGAAAAAGACTAGGAAACCAGCAATTCGACTTCTCCAAGTTTCATAGCCATAGCATACGAAGTCATCCAGAATCCCCTAAAGATCGTAAAACCACATAACTGAGCAACTCTTATCAGTCTAGGGGTTTGTCCTTACGTTTCGGCCAAAAGTCTCGTTGACGACTCACTTGCGCATTACCCCTAGCTACCAGATCACCCCTGACCGATGAACACGACCAGCACAGCCGCGTACGCTGCAGTGGCGGCAAAGACATCGGCTCTTCTCGCGCCGACAGCGATGGTGACCCACATGGCAAAAAGCAGCACAAACGCAGTAAGCACCCCAATGGTGACAGCAAAGGACAAGTCCTTGCGCTGGTGGAGCACAGCCAGCGCCCACACGGCGGCGACCAGGAAAAACATGGCCACGAGCAGGGTGATAGCAGTGGCCGTGTTGCGGATGTACTCCTCCGACGTCCTGATGAACCTCTTGTCTTTGTATGGGTTGCGCTGTTGGAGAGGGAGTTTAGCCGCACAGGAATCTGAGTCCCCACCTTGAGGGGGCGAGAAACAGAAACGAGATCTTACCCGTCCAGCAGCCATGAAGAACTCGATACTGGTGAGAAATTTGGACATCAGGTCCTCATTTGCCGACTTGTAGAGAGCCATCATGTCCTCGCACGCGACGTCATCCGCAAAGGCGTAGCGCATGGCAGATGTCTCGGCGAACACTCCCGATCGGCCAACCCCACAGTCGTCCTCGAACCATGATCTGATGGCGGACACGCTCCTCTCTGCTGGGGTGTCGAGCTTTAGGATGGTCTGGTATCGGATGATCGCTTCCTCTTTTCTCGGCGTGTCAGTATAAGCGTCCAGGGGGTGCAGATTCGTCCAAGGAGGGAGTGCATGAGCTGGGGCCTTACGATATTCTTTCGTGGCTTCCTGAATTGCAAGCGCCAGGTCCCATCTGGTCAAGATGTGCTCCCTTGTCTCGTTCGACTCAGAAGTAGGCTCGTCTTGTAGGTTTGGGGCCTCTGGCTTCTTTCCTGTTCCTGTTCGGGCCTCGGAAGGTGGCTCTTGCAAGCCTGGTTGGCTCCCCTTGGCGCATTTCTTTCGAAGCTCGCGGCGTTCCTTCCAAAACATAAGCACACTCATGGGAATGCCATTGTTGTATTCAACGCGAGTTCCGTCGGCCGTCCCAAGCACGGCAAACTCCTCCCACGATTTTTGTATGTCAATGATATCACTAACAGAGTCGTCATGGATCTCATTGAAGATGCAGTGCTCTCCTCCAAATCTCTCGAGATTTCTGCGGTCTTCGTCGTCGAGATGAAGTTGTAGACCCTGGAGAGCAGCCACTCGCGCTTCGAGATTCAGAAGATTCCTGATTGACAGCTCACGAAACCGTCTGAAGATTACTGTTGTCATGTCCGGGGAGGATGCGAGGAACTTTGCGGTCCTGGGGATCCCGCCAAGGCCAGCCCACTCGTCGAACTCGTCTTTCTGCCACCACGAAGTAGATGCAACATCTGGGATTATCGGCTGTTGGGGTCGTTCGCTCGTGGCAGACGGCGGCGATGCCGGTGATGTCGGTGATGTCGGTGCTGTCGGCGACGGTGGTGATGTCGGCGATGTTGCGGAGAAAGGAGTGTTTCCAAAACTAACATGGGCAGATCTCTCATAGCCGGCGTTGAACCCAATTGCGCCCTCTTCCTGCTGTCTCAGCGATGTATCACCTCTTTGTCATCCACCTGCTATACCCGGTGCCGCTCCGGTGCTAGCTGATCCTGACTGAAGGGATGGCTTTGGTAGTGTCATGTTGCCGGCTCGTTGCACTATTGGTTCTAGGATCCCGTGGCTGGGGATGTTTGATACGCTCTATACACCGACCGAGGCATGAGAATACTGTTCGTCTGAGAAAAGAGGGAGATGCGAACTGATACGTGAACAGGGAAATCACTTACAAGAAATAGCTGGGTAGGGGGTGTCTGGCGAGGTAATTATTAAGTAAAATGTTTGTGCAAATGTGAGCGGTCATCTCTGTGGGCGAAAGATGAGTGGCCAAGCAACAGAACGGGGCAAAAATGAGACCAGCATGGTTCACGACAAGCACTCTTCTGCTAAGGCACGAATCTGCCGGAATGTGGTCTCCTGGTAGGCCGAGTGGTGGTGGCTTGGGGGAAGGGTTGCAGTGATGATTGCCCAGGAGAGAAGCAGGCAGACTTCGGGCGAACCGCGTGGCCATTTGATATGAGCAATATTGGCTGACTAGAATCAGCTCCATGTGCCAATCATAGGCGAGCTAGTTATCGTCCGTCATGTTGTATCACCTAGTGGCGTTGAATTGCAGCTCTTTAACCTCATGATATTTGGGGCTGAGCTACATTTGGCAGACACCCTCATAGCATGCCACACACTTTGCTGCACAGTCGGGCGCTTACAGCTCCCTCGAGCTGCGTCAACCTGTGCCCCTGTGTCCAGCCCCTATCTACCATTACCATTTTCTACTTCTAGTCCGGTGACCTCCCCATAATTCGACACTCTTTTCCGCCCACAAAAAGGATGTTACTCACCGATCAGACGATGACTAGTTGCGTGCTGTGGCGGACTTGAGAGACCGTCATCTCTCACTGTCGTCACTAATGACTTCCACAACAGCAAAGCCGCGACTGCAACGGCCGACATCTTTTGAGGATTGGGTAAGCACGGTCTATTCTTTACGCCACATACAGCCATTGTCACCAATCCCAGGCTGAGAGACTGACCAAGCGCAGGCGGTTCATTCAGTCCCTTCTATCCTCAATGCAGTCTCCAGTCTTGAATTCGCCCCTGTCCTCGTCAATGGCAAGCGGCACTCGGCCTTGGTCGACAACCAAGCGAGCGCGAATATCATGTCTCTTGGATTTGCGCTCCAACGAAGGCTTCCCTTCCAACGATTCAAACTCGATTTTACCCTCGCGGATGGATCCATACAGTCTTCTTTGGGCCTTGTCGTTGTTCGGCTCCAAGTCGGCCGGAAAATTCTCCGATCCTGCATGTTCTACGTCTTCAAAACGGCCATGAGGCCACTGATTCTCGGCCGCCCTGTTCTCCAACAGATTGACGTGCTGAGGCTTCCAACCACCCTACAAGACCCGACTGCGGTCGCTATGTCCGACCGACTTCACGAGCTTCAGTCTTTTGTGCGGATACATCTTTCCACACAGGACAAAAAATTTGAGAGCTATGCAGTGCCAGACATTGCAGCCCACGGAAACGCTGTCTCTCTGGATTTTGCTGTTGCTTTCATGGGTTTCCAAATGGCGAGCCAGCGTGAAAAAGGCGAAAGCGGGTTCATTCGCATAGGGGACGGAAGACGGGTGCAAACTCGTGGCTCTATCGAAATTACTATGGATTTCGGGAAGGGCCTAAATCAGCAAGACTGTCTAGGCCGTTGCAGATTCACCGTCGTCAAAGGCCTCCCATTTGACCTCGTGCTCGGTAGGTCCATGGTGAAGAGGCACAATCTGCTGAACCATGGGTTGTCCCATGTCGACTGGGTTCACACTCCAAACAGCAGGCTGTATCTTTGTTCGACGGGGCGGGCCAAAGCGAAATACGAGAACGTCGATAAGAAAGGTTGGCTTCCATCTCCCCACCTCGATGGCACAAGTCTGCCTGCCCCAAGACAATATGCCAGACTACTAACTCGTTCCTTAGGCTGGGTTGTTCGCCTTCGCGATGTCTTCTCGACAAAGAAGAGGGAACAGAGAATGACCAGGTCTGTGGCGGAGAAGAGTCACGGGGTCCAGCTTTATGGCGGCATGAAATCCCCATACGCAAAGATCGCAAAGAGCCGCCCTAGCCCTCAGGTGCCCGTACAGCGGCCTCAGGGGGTACTCTTCCCACCAACACCAGAGAGGAGCAGTGAAGAGAAGTAATGAGATCGACGAATGGCTTGAACGGAACCGAAAAGTTTTAAGACGGCGCTTGTTAGGTAGTCTTTCTGGAACACAGTTTGCACGCTCAGCCCCCTGTTGGCCCCAATAATTAGTAGATGTCATGCTCTTTATGCCATGTATAGGTATCTATCTCATCCAAGCCCTGCCTCCGACTCTCGAATTGGTGCTGAGTTCTCAAGGCATGGATGATGCCTAACAACCGCATCCATTAAAGGTTTCGTTCACAGATTCTTGTTTGCTGCATCACCCTCCTCCTTCCCTGTCCCATACCTCTGCCTCTCTGCCTTCCCAGCATCCCTGTCAGCCTTGAACGCAGCAAGATCAGGGCGATCCATCTTCTCAGCGACATTGTCAGCCTGCCACTTCTTGATAGCGGCCCGATCCCTTCATCGAAGTAGTCTTTCTCGTTGGCCTGGTCTTTGTGATATTTGACCCGGATGAAATCGGAGTCGATGGATGCAGGGTCGAGCGACAGGCTGACGATGGCGTTGACCACTGCGGTTTTGGGGCCGAGTTTAAACATCCATTTCTGTGCATGTATATCAGCCTCTGGAACTGTAGACGCCATGATGTCGTACCAAAATTGGGGGAACAAATACCTCTTCATGCCGGAACTGAATCAGATCCCGGTCGTTCATGACGACCTGATACAAATGGCTCCTGGCGCTCTTGAACAGGTTGGGCAGCGCGAACCACTGGCTGGCCATCTTGTAACGGTCATTCATGTAGACGAACTGGTCGTTATACACGCAGTTCGGGGTGTATCGCTTCACCCGCTCTACCGTCGGCTTCATCTCGTAAGTCAAAGCATCCCATTTCGGGCCACACCTCATTCGGGCC